>SMJT01000010.1:332199-461189 GCA_004349715.1 Crucihimalaya himalaica
AGAAGAACTCTTGAACCTCTTTGTATTCTTACTCTATTTCATTGTTTTATATGATATCTATTCTATTCATGATGTTTATTGCATTCACCATGTCTGAGTAGATTCCCTGTTAGGATTAGGGTTACTTAAAGGTATTTGATGAATTATTAGATCTGGATTGATTGTTAGGGAATAATCTATAGAGCTTTTCACCTAGACTTGAGATTAATGCTGATTTTAGCCTCGCGAACTAGAATCTGATTTTAGGTTGTTTGATTGGCACGAAAGTGTGATTGATTGCCTGATCTAGTGTTTGGTGAGCAAAAGTCCTATTCGCAAAGAAATTTGGTTCAGGGATTTTGTGAACAATTGAACTTGAACTTTAATGCTTGTTTAAATTCATAGAATTTGCAAATAAATTTGGAATTCTAGGTTTAGGCATAGATAGTCTTCGCAGCGAAAGTAGGTTTACTTTATATTTGTGTTTCAAGTTTGAAAGCGGAGCTTAATATATTTCTTGACAATTGATTTGATTTGATAATTCTGATTTGCCTGCAAGTTCCCCTAGGCCTAGCGTTTTCCCCCACTGATTTACTACTTGTTTTAATTGTTTTGCTGTTCTTGATTCCATCTATTCTGCTTAGCTTAATTCATATTTCTGAATCTATTGAGTGTCATCTTGAGTCCTTGTGGATTGACCCCTAGAATACTATAGCGACTGCTTAGATACTTTAGGGTATTAGATTTGAGCATATCAATATTTTTTAGTGAAATTGTAACAATGTCTGGAGTAACAGTCTCACTTCCTAATGGTACTAGGGTAGACATTACACATTGTGGTACTGTGACTATATCATCATCACTCATTCTTTTTGATAGCTTGCATGTTCCATCATTTAAATTCAATCTCATTTATGTGAGTAGCTTATTAAAACTAAATAAATGTTTTGCTCATGTCATTGCTAATTCTTGTTACATTCAGGAGTCTACTCAGGTTTTGATGATTGGTAGCGGAAATCTTTTATACAACCTAATAGATCCTAAAAATTGATCAAGCACCTTCTCTTGTTTCACACTTTTCTGGATCCTTGAAGGTTGATGGACATCTTTGGCATCAACGCCTTGGACATCCATCTTCAGACAAGTTAAAACATATTATTGGTATCTCATCTGTCACTTCATTTAATCAGTTTGTTGATTCTCCGTGTCATGTATGTCCCTTAGCTAAGCAAAAACGTTTATCTTTTGAATCAAATTACCATAGGTCATCATCACCTTTTGATCTCATTCACTTAGATGTCCATGGTCCATTTTCAGTAGAACCGATTAAAGGTTATAAATATTTTCTTACCATTGTAGATGACTATAGCCGTGTAACCGGGATTTACCTGATGAATAATAAAAGTGAGGTTTCAAAACATTTTCCTGAATTTCTTAAACATGTCCAGCTTCAATATAAAGGAAAGGTTAAAGTCAAAAGAAGAGATAATGCTCCAGAACTAGCTTTCACTGATTTAGTAAAGTCTCATGGTATGATTCATCAGTTTTCTTGTGCGTATACACCTCAAAAAAACTCTGTAGTTGAAAGAAAACATCAACATTTGTTAAATGTGGCTAGAGCATTACTTTTTTCAGCCAAATATACCTTTGATTTATTGGAGTGATTGCATATTGACTGCAGTGTTCTTAATCAATCGAATACATTTTGTTTTGTTGAACAATAAATCACCATATGAATTAATTACTAGTAGAACACCTGAATATTCATTTCTGAGATCTTGGGGCTGATGAATGTGTTTTCATAGGATATGCATCTGGTTATAAGGGATACAAGGTGTTGCATCTTGATAATAATATGGTTTATATATCTAGGGATGTTGTTTTTCATGAAACCGTTTTTCTTTTTAAAACTAACACAAATTATGTTGCATCATCTAGCATATTTGGTTTGAATATCTTCATAGAAATGATGACCATAACCCTTACACTGTTAATAGAAATGCGTATAATGATCATTTGGCATCTGATAATCATGAACTTATTGATAGTAATGTGCATAATGAAACTGTGACATTTGATGATCATGCATCTACATCTCATTCACCATCATCATCATCTTTAGAAATCAGCATCACATAACCTTTACAACCTAGTATCATAAATCCATCTTCTGAGACTGTTCTTTCAGACACGACAATGGTTTTAATACCAAATGGCAGGCCAAAACGTTCTAAGAGAGCACCATGTAACTTATCTGACTATCACTACTCTATCAATCATCTATATACGTTACTACTTATTCTCCTATTACTAAGCAGATTACTACTCCTTACCCTATTAAACAATTCCTTTCTTATGCCTCTTTGAATCATTCCTATCAGTCTTTTGTTCTATCTATTTCTATTGAAACATAACCAAAAACTTTTAAGCAAGCCATAACATCTATCAAATGGATTAAGGCTATGGATGGGGAACTGGATGCTATGGAACGTAATAAGACATGGAGCATTGTTTCTCTTCCTCTAGGTAAGAATGTAGTGGGCTGTAAATGGGTGTTTACTATAAAGTACAATGCTGATGGTACTGTAGAAAGGTACATAGCCCTTTTAGTTGCAAAAGGATTCACACAACAAGAAGGGGTTGACTATTTTGATACATTATCCTCAGTTGCAAAATTAGCAAGTGTGAAACTTATTCTTGGGTTACCTGCTAGGAAAGGTTGGAGTTTGACTCAAATGGATGTTACTAATGCCTTTCTACAAAGTGATTTAGAAGAGGATATCTACATGAGTCTCCTACAGGGATACACATCAAGTACTGGTGATCTACCTCCAAATCCTGTCTGTAGACTTCACAAGTCTATCTATGGCTTGAAGCAAGCTTCTAGGCAATGGTATAAATGCTTTTCCAAGGCACTGCTAGTTGATGGATTCATTCAGTCCTATGCTGACAATACACTCTTTGTCAAGTGCAAAGGTACTTCTTTCATTGCTCTTTTAGTCTATGTAGATGATATTCTCATAGTGAGAAACAATGATGAAGCTGTTCAGTCTGTTAAGACCACACTTAGCATGAAGTTTAAGACTAAGGATCTAGGACCAGCTTGATTTTTTTCTGGGCTTAGAAATTGCTAGGAATTCAGATGGTATTTCTATATGTTTAAAGGAAATATTGTTTGGATTTGATTACTGACTCTAGTTTATTGGGATGTAAACCTAAGTCTGTTCCATTGGATCCTAAAGTTTCACTGAGCAAAGAGACAAGTACACTTCTTCCAGATGTAACACCATACAAAGAAATCATCAGAAGGCTGCTTTATCTTTGCATTACTCGTCCTGACATAACATTTGCAGTGAATCGACTTAGTCAGTTCTTATGATGCCCTACTGATGTTCATCTTCAGTCTGCTTATCACATCTTGAAGTATCTAAAAGGCAATCATGGACAAGGGTTAATTTACTCAGCTTCAACAGAGATATGCCTCAATGGATTTGCTGATGCAGACTGGGGAACCTATCTTAACACACGCCGATCTACAACTGGTATGTGCATTTTTCTTGGCACTTCTCTTATCTCATGGAAGTCGAAATAGGAGACAGTGAGCAGCAGTAGTACAAAATCTGAATACAGAAGCATGGCTTTGGCGACAAAGGAACTCCTTTGGTTGAATCAAATGTTAATTAATCTTCATATCCAAGTGGATTCGCCGGCCAAGTTCTTCTGTGACAACAAATCAGCTCTACACATAGCAAATAATCCGGTCTTTCGTGAGAGGACCAAACATGTGGGAATAGACTGCCATATAACTCGAGATTAGGTGAAGAATGGATTCTTAAAGGTTTAATTTTTATATGTTGCAACAAAAAAACAACTTGCTGATATTGACAAAACTGCTTCATCCAGGTCTTTTCCACTCATTACTTGCTCGTCTCTCTGTTTCAAGCTTCTTTTTATCAAAGGATTCGGTTTGAGGGGGTGTATTACCATATAAATGTAGATAAAGTTTCTTTTAACTCATATAAAGCTGTCAAAATGGACGGGCTGTCTATGGTCTGCCCACGTCCATGATGTTATGGACCGGTCATGGACAAGCCCGTTTTCGAGCGGGTTTAAATGGACATGATCTTAAATGGTCATGGACAAAATGGGTCTGGATAAAATGGACAATGGGCGGTCCATAATACTTAAAAATTTAGGTCAGATTGATTTGGAGGAAAATTAATATTCATCCTAATCTTTCTCTCGTGCAGCTAATCATAAATCAATAATTCAATTATGAATTCTTAAATGAATAGTTTAGTTAAAATTTATAAAATTAAATTTATTTTGGGCCTTTTCATATAAATACGTTGTAAAAAAATTTAAATTTAAATTTATTTATATTTTAATTATGATTTTTTAAAATGTTTTTAGAAAAATTAAATAAAATACTAATTCCGTAATTTTAAATTATTTTTATTATATTAAAGTCGTCGGTTTTTCGTCAGAAATATGAGCGATTTACCATAAGTAAACATCGGTAATACCATCGGTAATAGTGGTTGGTTTTCGTCGGTACATGTTTTATCTGACGGTGTACCAACGAATTTACCGACCACTGACATCGTCAGTAAGCCGTCGATATTTCATCCGTCGGTAAACTGTTGGTATTTTCTGACGGATTACCGACGGATTTTTAATTTCCGACGAGCTAGAACCGACGGAAAAATCCGTCAAAAAACTGTCGGCTTAGGCTATTATTGATGACTTACTAATAGATTTGGCCGTCGGTTTTCTTTCATTTTCTTGTAGTGTAATAACTTTTGTAATACTTTAGTTTGGATTATGATTTAAGTTTAATGAATTCGTTTTGAAATGGGATCCATTGAACAATCCATTTGGACATGATCGTTAATGGGCATAGTCCTTAATGGACGTGATCACTATTTGTCTATACTCAAAATAATCAGTATTAGACCTGTCCAAAATAGACGTGGATAACCCATTTGACAGCCCTTAGATCATATTTGCTTATGTACATATAAGATTCTTTGGACTACATTTGACAATTAATGAAGAAGAGTATTATTTTTTTTATCTTAGAGAGTGTTAATAAAATACTTCAGATAAATCTAATGTTTATTGAATGTTTCGACTTTTGGATGTTTAGATAAATCCAACTTCTCTTGGACGTTTCTACTTCATTTAGAAGAAACTTAACCGGTAATATCACTCGGCTACATCAAGACAATTGGAGATATAACATAAAAAAAAAGAAGAAGAGACCAGTATAAATCATTCTTTTTTTTGTAAAACCTAAATGGATTCACATTGTTTTGCTCTGATTTTGCGTTTATTGATTTACAGTAGATTTTGTTCAATGACTTAATCACCATATCAATTTGGTTTTGAAAAATATGATTTTTTTCATGATCATTCCTAAATTGAGTTATAGATAAAATTCTCCCTAAAAAATACTTTTTAGTTTTGGTATTCATAAAAAACTTATAGAAAATACTATATTAATTAAAATGTTTAAAATTTTTTGAAGATTAATAAGTTCATTTTTGGTAATGGTTAAATTTCTATAAGTAAATTTCATTCTTATTTTGAAAACTTTTTATATGATTCAGGAATTTTCACAATCATATGTATCTATTAATAACGTCATAATAATAAGTTACAAGGGTATATACACTAACCAACCAAATTATGTTACTTTATTTCCACAGCTGACAATTGTTTTATACATATTTTAACTAAACAGTAGTATAATTTTTACACTTGTTTTAAATAAATAACATGTTATCATATTTGAGGACACATAATTTTACATTATATCACTCAACTGTTTTTTACATGCAACCAACAAATTAACGTCCATGTATACAAGATTTTCTATCAAAATAATCCAAGCTTCAAACTGCGATCACGTGTTGGTGATGGCTAGTTGGTACTTGGTACTCATGATACTGCACACGTGCATCACGTGCAATGCTAAGCACAGAAAGAAACGACAAACAAAAAAATACGATAACTAATTTTGAAACCAAAAACTTTTATGTAAGTTTGTCTTTTATCAAAGTCAACAATTAACAGAAAAAAAAAAAAATCGTTTACCTTTAAGACCGTTCGGTGAAAAAACGTTTACAATGTAGATGACAAACGAAGGTGAGTTGTGTTTTGATACTTGTATATTGTAATGTCTTATATATGCGCCATGGTCCTTACTTGTATTTTAAAAATTTAGGATACAAATGTTACCGACTACTTAAGAGGAGTGTTATATTGGGTCTTTTCTATAATATGGTAACTACGGAGCTATCTCGCAGGAAAAAATAGTAAGAGATTATGGCATTTTTATTTCTGATGGTAATAAACGTGATATCTCACGTTTTTAGATTTGTTTTATTGCTAACTATTCATCTATAATTGATAAAAGATTAAGAAATCTTAACAATTGTTTATTGATTCAAATTCTTGCATGTTATGTTTACTTTTAGTATAACAAATAATGTTAAAGATCTTTTATAAATGGTATAATCCTTCTAAATACTTATTATATATTATTATCTTAACATTTTTAAATCTATTATAAATAGAAGATAACGACAACTATACATTACAATTATCTCTACACAATGGTTAATATTTTATAAATTTTTTAATATTATATACATATATAAGTCCTGGTAAGGCATTATATCACAATATTATATTTTTTGTATTTTGGTTTTGATATAGAAATATAAATTTTCATTTTCTTTAGATTTTCTAATCCTTGTATAATTATCTTACGATCAAGTCAAAAAATTTTAAAAATCAATATATTTATGATATATAGTAATTTCTTCTCTTAATTTTAAATAATATTTCTTCTCTTAATTTATTCAAATCTTTTTAAATTATTTATTTATACTAATTTAATTTTAACTCGAATATTTTTTATTTTAAAAATTTTTCTTGTGATTTTTCTCTCTTAATATATCAAATTTTTTAAAAATATTTTTATAGTAATTTAACTTTATTTGAATATTTTAGTTTTAGTTTTTTTTCTTTAAACTAAATAGAAAAAAATTTAATTAAAATTATCTAAATATATGTTTTGTATTAAATTCAATATTTTAGATTAATTTATTTTTCAAAATTTTTTAAAAATATATATATATATATATATATATATATTTTAATTATATCTTAATATATTCGAATTTTTTAATATTTTTTTTATTGGTAAATTAATTTTTATTTGCATAAATATTTTTTCTAAATTTAAATGGCAAAAAATTTAAATATGTAACTTTATGAAGGATAAACTGGTAATCAACCATTTTGAGGATGAATGTGAGCATTCTGTACTTTTCTTTTAATATATAAGATGAGTAAGATGTTTTTCTTAAATTTACAAGAAATTTCAATAAATTAAAATCATGATATTTTATCATATAAATTTTTTATTTTTATTTTTTGCATTTTTCCTTTCAACATTTCTACTAACCTTCCAATACCATGCTCTGAAATTTGTTACAGTAATTCTTTAAAAATTGGCGAAATTACGAAAATCATTAATATTCTCAAAGTTCAAAAATTTTAGAATGCATCTAGGTAAATCAAAATCGTTGATTCAATATGCTTCACTAGTACTTTTGAATTTAAAACGAGATTCGCTTTGAAACATATCATAGCTGGAGTTTCTCCCATTTATAACTTGACACTATATATGGATACTTATCTTTATTTTAACATATCTCACCATATCATGTGTAATTTATTCTCACATTGGGATCTCGGAAGCTCTCAATAGCAGACTGCAACCCATTTATCTCCATCGTTAGAAATAAGTTTCTATCTTGGACAACTCTTCATCACAATTTTGCAAGAAGACTCCAACTAATAGTATCAGTTATACATATCAAAGATAGTAGATTTCTAGACAATTTGGTTGAAAGGGATTTGTGAAGAGTTAGGATTCAATTATGAATAGGTTGAGATTTAAGTGTGATTCGCTAAGTGTGTTTTATGGTTGTCCAAAAATAGTATTATTATGAATAGACAAACCACATCAACTCGAAACTACATGTTATAAGATACATTATATATAGCTTAACGTGAAATTATGGTTACTAAGGTTCACTTATTGATTTTAAAACCATATTAATTGGTTATATAATTGATTTGGTCCACTTAATCGGATTAAATATTGATATATATATATATAACAAATTTGCTAACCAAAAATCAAAAACTGTTTTCGACGTATAATATATTCGGTTCAAAAAGTAGAACAAGCACAAATATATAGCAATTAGCAAATGTATGTCGTTAAATAGTTAAATTCTTATTAAATGTCGATAAGAAATTTAGGTTTAGTCATATTCTGAATAATGAATGCATAGCAATCGATGAATAGACCAAAACCTAATATGAACTGTCATAGCATGATAAATGTGATTATTAATATGAAACAAATCATTATGTAGCAATCAAATCTACTTTCACTTAACATATTTTAACCCATAAAGAAACACTATTTTGATGTGTAGTTGTCGTCTACTGTCTTGTTACGAGATTTAATTATTAGATTCGTTATTTAGCAGAATATTTCAGAGACATTTTCTTGTTTAGACAAAATATTATAAACAATTGAAAAAACCATGAAGTTTGGACCTCAATCCTAATCTCTGCGGTTTTAAAACCAGCTTTTAGTATACTTTTTTTTCCGGAATACCATTCCTTAATAGATTTGAATCCATAATCCTTTTGTTAGTATTCATGTGCTCCTCCAAAAAAATCATTAGATTGTTCGTGCTACGACTTAACAATAAATAATTTAACAAAAAAGTAGACGAATCAATCTTTCTTATTAGATCATAAGTGAAGAATCGCGTTTACAATGTGGTTTGATTACGACGAATAAGTTAACTTAGAGAAATATATAATCAGACGAAACAAAACTAGGCAAGTGTTTTCGACGATATTTCTCTCTAAGATTTTAGAGAATATATTTTCGTGTTTTACTCTCTCCCTCTTTTTCAATGGTAGCTACTCTGTATTTATAGGGTGAGAGAAGTTCACCTAGTTTTCCATGAGATTTGACGTGTCGGACCAACCTTTTTTGGGGCAATATTTTATGGGCCATTTTAATTGTTGAACTGAGAAAATGGATTGGGCTTTAGCCCATGTCCATCAGTAGCCCCCTTCTAATCCTGTGGACGAGAGCATGCTTAAGGTCGGCGGAGAGAGTCTTGTTTCGGAATACGCCAGATTGGCACGAGAGGGAAAAAAACATAGGGGTTTTGAAGCCTTTTGCAATATGTTACGGGCCTTCCGTGGATCCCCGAGAATTTTATGTGAATATTTTGAAAATCCTCCGATAATATGTTTTGTAAATATTCCCTTACTTTTTTCCATATATCTTATGCAAATTTTCCAAGAGGACATTTTGTAAATATTTATTCTTCGCAAATCCTCTATAAATTTTCCAGATTTTTTTTTTTTTTGTAAATCTTCCATAAATCTTCTTGTAAATATTTCATAGATCTTTTTGTATATCTTCGGCAAATATTCCGTGAATCTTATGTATAACACGATAATCAGCACAGTGAAACTAGTTTTGTGATGCTCAGTGGTTCGTCTCTTGGAGCTCGGCAAGGCATCATCGATTTGGGCATCCCGAGGCTCGGCTCGGTGATTTCGTTGCGAGGAGCGAAGCTCGGCCTACTTGGCACGGCGTGAAGCTTGGCGTCGTAGCTGAGCATCATAGTTCGGCTTCGTAGTTCGACATCGTAGCTCGGCGTCGTGGTTAGGCTTTGTAGCTCGGCCTCATAGCTCAGTGCTTTGTTGAAGGCGTAGCTCAGCCGCTTAGCTTTGACGCTCGATAATATGGCTCAATGATTATAATTGGTGGATTTTTGGTGATCCGGTGTACGCGATAGCTTGTTTTCCTTCGGAAGGGACGAACTATGATTTAATCGTGAGCAGATTGGAATCTTACGGGAAATTGTTGAGCTATGATAGTGGAATTTCGAGGTTGACATATGTAAAAGTTAGTTCACTTGTAGATAGAGTTGACGAGACGGTGATTGATGACTTAGTCGAGGATCAGACTGATAAGGTAGTCGCTCGAGGAATCATTTAGGGACTTTGCGTCGTACTTGCTAGGGTTTTGGTTGATAGGGATGTTCTGTCAAACGGTGGACTTTCTATTGCATGATTCATATTTCTTTTAGAGTTAAGTCTTTCTTTGGGTTGAACTTTTGACTTAGGGTGAGGTGAATCCTGTCGTGCGAGGTGAAACTCGGCTTTTGATAAATTGCGAGTCAAAGCTTGGTTTTTGATTAAGTGCGAGGCGAGGTTCGAGTTTGACTAACTGCAAGGTAAGGCGAGGCTTTTAACTAACTGTAAGGCGAGGCTAGGCTTTTAACTAAGTGCGAGACGAAGCCCGACTTTTGATTAAGTGCGAGGAGAAGCCCGAATTTTGATTAAATGTTAGCTAGGTGAGGCTCTTGATTCGAGTTTCCTTTTTGATGTAAGAACAGTCTTAGTTTGGAGTGCACTGTTTGTACGAGCCATAGCTCGACTTCTGTTCTTCGTGCAAGGTTCTCCTCGGTCAACAGAGAGGCTCCGGCTAGGTTATCCTTGGCGTTAAACTTGTTTTTCGAAGCATATTATGGCGAAAGACGTCTCTTGACTTATCATGTATACGCTTGAGCCGAAAATCAGAATTCGATAGATAATAAGTATGTAAGACAAGCTTGCTTTACTTAGGTGCAACCATGGTACCGGCTTAGCCTGTTGGTGCCTTGATGTGCTCAAATATAATACCCTAAAATATCTAAGCAGTAGCTGTAGTATTCTAGGGGTCGAACCACAAAGACTCAAGATTGTCACTTAATAAATTCTAGAATGTGAATTAAGCCAAGCAAAATAGATGTAATCAAAAATAACAAAACAATTAAAATCAAATAGTAAGATCAGTGAGGAAAACGCTAGGCCTAGAGAAATTCGCAAGTAAATCAAATAAAATGCCAGGAATAAATTAAGCACCGTTCTTGAACTTGAAACACAGATGTAAAATCAACCAACTGTCGTTGCGAAAACTATCTATGTCTAAACCTAGAATTCCAAATTTCTTTGCAAATTCTAGGAATTCAAACAAGCATTAACGATCAGGTTCAATTGTTCACAAAATCCTAAACCAAATTTTTTTGCGATTAGGTCTTTTGCTCACCAAACACTAGTTCAGGAAACTAATCACACATTCGTGTCAATTAATCAACCTAATATCAGATTCTAGTTCGCGAGGCTGGAATAAGCATTAATCTCAAGTCTAGGTGAAGAACTCTACAGATTTTTCCTAACAATTAAGTCTAATTTAACAATTCATCAAATACCTTTAAATAACCCTAAACCTAACAAGAAATCTACTCAGACATGGTGAATGAAACAAACATCATGAATAAAATAGATATCATAAAGTAAAATAGAGTAAGAATACAAAGAGGGTTCAAGGTTCTTCTCCCAAAACTCTATTGCAAAAACACTCTATCTCCAAGAATCAATGTCTGCCTCCAAGAGGCTTAAAAACCTAATTTTATAACTAAAACACGCTTTGGAGTTCATTGCCAAAAATAAGGAAATCTTCTGTTTCTTTTCGGGTCTTCTGAAGAATGTGCGTTCTGACTATCGGTATCGACCGACACCATAAATGGTATCGATCGATACTAGGATTTCCAGTTGTGTTTTTTCCGGATGATGGTGTTGATCGACACTGCATGGGTGTCGATCGACACTGCATGGGTGTCGATCGATAGTGAGCTTTAGTCTCCGAAGTGCTTCAGCTCCGAACTGCTTTAGAAGCTTCGATAAATCCAAACTAGCTCCAATTGCGCCTAATTTCTGAAAAGACTCTGAAAGACTCTAAAAATACTTATAAGAATTAATAAAAGGACTTATATCATGGTTAAAAACGGGTAAAAACCATGATATATCATGCCTCAAGGTCGGCGCAAGCGTGCAAGCCGAGCCCGACTTATAATACCCGACCGTCTATCAGCCATTGCAAAATGGACCCGACTTTAGTCTTTAAGTATAAGTTTTTGGCTTACTTAAATAAAGACGTGGATTATTTCGATTGAAACGGAGTTTTTAAGTTTGGTCAACGAGCACCACTGCATCCACTATGGGAACGCGTATTAAATCGTATACCTGGTCAGGGAGACGATGTGATTGTAGCGACTGGCAAGAAATAATTTTTTTTGTAAATGCAGTTGTGCCTCGTAGAAGGCTGCCAACGTACCTTTTGTAGGGATCAAGCCGACCGTAGTTCATATGATAAAATAGAGGCTCGGCGAGAGAGCGTTATCTTTTTGTTTTTTTTGCTTCCTTTTGTTGTGGTCGGTAAGTTGTTCCTCATTCGATTCGACATCCTGGAATCGGCGCGTCGTTGTCTTGCCATTGAGTTTCCTTCACACGCTCGGGCGATTTCATGTTTTCATTTGTGTATTTGTTCTCGTCATTATTAAGAGTCAAAAAATGTCTATAGCCGTTGATATTAAACTCGCTTTGTTGTACTTATGATGAGTAAGGTCTGCAAGGATCGGCATTCGTCCAAGAGTGGACATCACACTTATGGAAATCACAGTACGATTCAGAGTTCTCACTTCATCGCTGCAGTAATACTTATTCCACTGGTGTTGAGCCCGAGCGTCTGAGCTGCCAGCTTGATACCTCGACGCCTTCTTTCTGATAGTCTCTTTAAAATATTTGTCATAGTGTTGACGAGCCTTATAGTATTCATCTTTTGTCTTCTCTTTTGGGGTCGCTACTTTGAAAATAGCGTGTCGTTTCGCCTGGGCTACCTTATCTTCCTCAATCGCGATGTGCCTGCCAGCGCGGGTGTAGTGCGTCTTCCAGCGTTGCTGGTTGGTGCAACCTTAGATCTTCACGGAAACGTGAGTTGTCCATTTTGTGTTAAATTCTGTCAATCATGATTATTCGTGAACAACTTGTGAGTAATATTTTGTCCACCATAAGAATTATTGTCCATCACGTGTTGAATTTAGTCAATTACGAGTATATGTTGACAACTTGTGAGTAATATATTGTTCACCATAAGAATTATTGTTCATCATGTGTTATATTTAGTCAATTAAAGATTATATAAATGTATGTTCATGCCTTCATGGATAACTTGTGAGTAATGACTATCATTTATTGGTCAACGACATGCTATTTCAGTGTTGGTGTACAGACTTATGTATATTATAATTGTGTTGGTAGATATATCTTGTATTCGTAGACAACTTGTGAGTAATGTTGTCCATTTGGTCAGCCAAAAAAATATCATAAAGTTTGGTTAGAAAAGGCATTTTCGTCAGAGTTAGTCACGATTTACCACAAAAAATGGTATTTCTTATAACCGTTCAAGAAAATGAAAGATCATACAACCACATTCATCAATTATGCTAGATTCAACAATAACCGTGTTATTTATTTATATAGAACCGTTATTGCTAATTGGTATTTGGTAGTATAAAACTTCCACTTAAATTTTATCATTTCCATAAACACATGCAAAATACATGGGTCTATATTTGTTCCATCGTAATGTATTATTCTTTTAAGTTTAACACCCTTGGTTTAACAAAATATAAGTCCAATATCTTTCTATATTTCAATCAGAAATATTCATATTTAATAACAGAAAATATGATAAAAAAAAATTATAGGCCAATGGTTTGTATTAATATACTATGGGTTTAAACCTCAATATTAATTTTTATTGACAATAAGTTAAGAAAATGAAAAATACTATAACGACTATTCAAAATGAAAAAGAAAGACTCAAAATTACAATTCCAGATTACTCAACTTTATTGGTCAAAATATAAAAATTTATTGAAATATATGTTGTTTATAGTACATACATGTTATACATCAAACTAATTATCGTTATACTAAATATTTAATTTTCAAAATTTAAATTCACAAACTGATCTTTAGAGTACAAAAACGACTATTCAAAATTTAAGTAAAATTAAAATCGAAATATACTCAAGGTTTCCTCAATATTTAAATCACTTATAATAAGACACATGTGAATCTAAAGATCAATATTTTTAATTGGGTCCGGACCACCAAATCTTAATTAAATTTATCTTAAACTTAATTTTAACAACCTTTTAGTGAATGGTATTATAAGGGTTTGGTTGGTAGAATTTAATATTAAAGAATATAATTATATGAGTTTAAAGGAGTGGAAAGAAAAATATAAAGTTACACGAGGGAAAAGAATAAAATATTTTTTTTTGTTGTTGTTGATAGATTCCGTCCAGTGTCTGATCCAAATAAGTATACAATAACAACTTACAGGCATGGGCGCCGGATCATGAGACTACGTGTTGAACGTCCGATGATTTGTTGCTCTAGCAAATACAGGCTCTGCCCTGAGGACGATAAAGTGAAACATTGGTTTCAGCCTTTGAGGTCCCCCCGTTTATGTGGGATCCTTATTTTATGGTTTCCAATTTTTTTTGTAAATATTAAAAATTTGGTAAAAAAGAATAACAATAAACAAATTTTAATGTGTAGTTGTTGTTGAAATTATAGATGCAAATCGGTCTCACATATTCAATATGTTTAATTTTTTATAGAGAACAAGAGAATACAATAGTATACAAAATTCAGGAACTAATTTTATGATTTCTTTTTTTTCTTGCTTATGTGAATAGATTGTAGAATGATAGAGGAGAAATTTCCTAAGACATAATTTCGCCTCTACGTTGGTTTTTGTAGTTTCGTGGACGTCTATCTTGCAGGATAGAACTATCGATCTCTGTATTGACACCGTACAGAGACCTTAGCAAACTTTATTTTGAGTTTTTCAGAAATTATTCAGAGAAGAAAAAGATCATAAATCAATTTATCCCTCCCTCTATGTTGTGATCTTTTTATATAATGGCCCAAGAGATGTTTCTTGAAGTGGTGCCTAATCACAAGTTTTCATAGAGGTGCCTTCCCTAAAGAGCACATACATATGTATAGGTGCCTCTTCCCTAAAAGACACATACATATGTGTGGAGGTTCCTCTTTCTCAAAGGACACAATACATATTGTTCTAGAAATTTGAGTTTAACTTAATTAAATCATATAGATTAAATTAAATAAACTCATACAATACCCTACATTTTCTAGTCAAACTCGAGAATACTCCCACATTTGAGTATAAAATAAGCTATAATACTTCTGAAAAAGTGAATCAATATGCATCGTAAAAAGTGTCTTTTGAACTTGAACCTTTCCTAGTAACAACTTATCGGATTTACTTTGTGGGTAATGAACTCTAGTCTTGAATTAACCACGTTTTATAGTAAACCGAGACAATAAGTGAAACACATATTTCATCAGCTCATTTCTAGTTTATACGGTTGTGTTTATTTTGGTCCTGAACATATCCCGACTTCGTCAGAGCTCTAGAGAATTCAGCCATATCAATTATTATAGGTGCGACCCGACACCATTCTCATATCGGTAACGTTAATTAAAGATAGTCCATTTCATCTCACTTTTAAAAAAAAAAACTATTAACGTTATTAAGAATAAAGTATTCATCCCTTAATCGTCAATGGAAACACATTTTTACTTCATAGAAATGAGAAATGTGTACATACTACTTTGAGTCTTCCTCAACCAGTTTGCCTATTGAACCTAGACCACGGGACCTCCAATGTTGCTAGGTTAGGTTTCCGTCAAGTGGTGACTCATTGTGTTGGCTTGAGACCCATTCCCCTTGAAGTGAATACGACTTGTCCTTTAGAAAAGCCTTTAGTCAAAGGATCATCCAAGTTTTTCTTTGATCTAATATAATCCAGTGCTATCACCCCATTGGAAAGCAATTGTCGTATTGTGGCATGTCTTCGTCTAATATGCCTAGACTTGCCATTGTACATTTTATTTTTACCTCTATTTAAGGCATTCATACTATCACAATGAATACATAGTGCAGTTATCGGCTTTGGCCATAGTGGAATATCTTCAATAAAATTTCTAAGCCATTCGGCTTCTTCTGTAGCTTTACCTAGTGCGATAAATTCAGATTCCATTGTAGACCGTTCAATACACGTTTGTTTAGATGATTTCCAAGAAACACCACCACCACCAAGTGTAAACACATAACCACTTTTGGATTTACTATCCGTACTTCCCGAGATCCAATTGGCATCACTATATCCTTCTAAAACAGGAGAAAATTTTGTGAAATATAGACCATAATTCATAGTATGCTAAAAGTATCTCAATACTATAATCAAAGCATTCCAATGTTCTCTATTTGGATTACTTGAATATCGACTTAATTGACTCAATGAGTAAGCCAAGTCTGGTCTTGTACAATTTGTAATGTACATAAGGCTTCCAACTATTTGTGTGTATTCTAATTGAGACACACTTTCCCCTTCATTCTTTAAAATTTTACAAATTGGATCAAACAGAGTAACTACTGGTCTATCATCAAAGTGATCAAATTTCTTTAGATTTTCTCCACATAATGAGATTGAGTAAGTGAGTAATCATTTGGTTCTCGTTTAATTCTAATTCCAAGAATTAAGTCAGCCAATCCCGTGTCTTTCATTTCGAAATTGTCACTCAACATCTTCTTTGTGGAATTAATAATCTCTTTACTTGTTCCCATTATCAACATATCATACACATATAGACATACAATGATCGTATCATTTTTAGTTTTCTTAATGTAAACATACTTGTCACATTCATTTATGGTAAAACCATACGACTTTATTGTACTATCAAATTTGTCATGCCATTGTTTTGGCGCTTGCTTAGGCCCATACAAGGACTTCATAAGTTTACAAACTTTCTTTTCTTTTACTTTCACTACAAAACCTTCAGGTTGTTCTATATATATCTCTTTATCTAATTCACCATTTAAGAATGTTGTTTTAACATCCATTTGGTGAATTTCTAGATCATATATGGCTGAAATTGCTATTAACAATATGACGGAAGTAATTCTTGTGACTCGAGAACATGTATCAAAGAAATTAAGACCTTCCTTTTGACGATATCTCTTCGCCACTAGTCTACCTTTTTAATTCTCAATCGTTCCATCAAATCTAAAATTCTTTGTGAATATCCATTTATGTTCAATTGGTTTATTTCCAGGTGGTAAATCAACCAATTCCCATATATGTTATTCAAAATGGATTCTACTTCACTTTGAATCGCATCTTTACAATAAGGTGCTTTTGAAGATTCAATTGTAACCTTATAAATTTGTGCCTCATATTCACTCAAGTATGTAATAAAATTCGTACCAAAATCTTTAAAGATTCATGCCTTTTTAGTAATCAGTCTTAAAAGATTCTCGATATTGGTTTTGCCACTTTCCCTTTCCCTTCAATTGCAGCAGTGCTAGCATTTCCCATATAGAGTTTTTCTCCACCAGAACCTTGTTCATATGTTGAAAATATACTCACGTCAGAACACACATGCTTTGTTGCACCAGTGTCAACCCACCAATCATTGGAGTTAGTCATCATGTTTGCCTCTGAGACAACATCAACAAAATAATTTTCACCAAGATTTGCATTATGGAGACAATCCTTGACCCTATGTCCAGGCTTTCCACACACCCAGCAAGCACTTTGTGGCTTCTTCTTAAAGTTAGAGCCCTTTGGTGGAATGTACGTTTTCTTAACTTTTTTGTTCTTCTTAAAGCCCTTGAATTTAGAACTGTTTCCCTCAATTACATTGGCCTTTGCTTCCATAGAAGAATTCAGACCACTCGTTCTTACGATTTTCTTTTTCGACACAAAACTTGAGAATTATTTGCTCGAGACTCATGTCTTCGTGTAGGTGTTTCAAATAAATCTTGAAGTCTTTCCAAGTGGGAGAAAAATTTTCAATAATAAAAGCAACCAGAAATGCTTCATTCAGCCCCATACCCTTATCCTTCAACTCATGAGTGATAATTTAGATTTCTTCCACTTGTTTCACCACAAAGTTGGTGTCACTCATCTTCTTAAAATTAAAGAATTATCTAACAATGAACTTTTTAGCAGTTGCGACTTCAGACTTGTATTTTTTCTTTAATGATTCCCACAACTGTTTTGGAGTTTGAAAAATTTGATAAACATCGTAGAGAGAATCGTCCAAGGCATTAAGAATGTAATTTTTACACCAAAACTCATTTTGTGTCCATGCCTCTGATGCCTTGATGACTTCATCAGGAATGTCACCTTCAACTTGTAATTCTGGTCCATCGGAAGTCAAGCATTGTGCCAGATTCAAAGTTGTGAGATAAAACAACATCTTTTGCTGCCATCTTTTGAAATCCACTCCCCGGAAAACAAAAAGCTTCTCAATGTGATTTTTCACAACCGTAGCAGATTGATCCATCTATCAATTTCAAACAATCATAGAGATGAGAAGAAGAGAAGATTCTGTCTTAGATTGTTGTTGAAATTATAGATGCAAATCACTCTCACGTATTCAATACATTTACTTTCTTTTATAGAGAACAAGAGAAAACAATAGTATACGAAATTCAAAAACTAACTTTATTATTTCTACTTCTTGCTTGTGCGAATAGGTTATAGAATGATAGAGACTTGATTGAGCAATTTCCTAAGACAGAATTTTGCCCCTACCTTGGTGTTTGTAGTTTCGTGAACGTCTATCTTGCAAGATACAAGTATCAATATTTGTATTGACATCGTACAGAGACCCTAGCAAACTTTACTTTGAGTTTCTCTGAAATTATTTGAGAGAAGAAAAATATTAGAAATCAAATCATCCCTCCATCTATGTTGTGATCTCTTTATAAAATGGCACAAGAGATGTTTTTTGAAGTGATGCATAATCCCAACCTTTCATATAGATGCCTCTTTTCTAAAGTACACATACATATGTATAAATGCTTTTCCCTAAAATACAGATACATATGCGGAGGTTTCTCTTTATCAAAATACACAATGCATATTCTTTTAGAAGTTTAAGTTAATTTAACTTAGTTAAATCATATAGATTAAATTAATAAACTCCAACAATAGTTTATCAAATTTAAATAATGTAAGTAATTTTTTATAAAATAGTTAAAATGATTTATGAAGTTCAAAAGTTAAAAGAAAAGCTAAATTTTAGGGATTTTATCAATTAAAATAAATAAAATAAAATAAAATAAATGTATGTATATATGTGATTATACTATTATATTATAAAGCTCCTTTTTTGTTTTGTATGTGTTTCTAACACTTTGGGGATTGGCTCTGGGCAAATAAAAGACAAATTATTTTATATTCAATATAAATGAAAGGAAAAATGAATTATATTGACTGATTCAAATTGAACAAAAGTGAAAACAAAATAGTTTTACCATGGTTGTATCAAACAGTCAAATCCTAAGTTTTTGAAGATTACTCGACAAACAAAATATTAACGCGTCAGCATATACCATCGAATTTACTAACTAGGCACTAAGAAAGTTAATTTGTTTGATCAATTATGGCCAGCCACAAATGGTTGTATTAAACTATGCATATGACGATAGTCAACCAAAAAGAGAGAGAGCGAGAGATACGTTACAACTTACCATTAAATCAAGTCCATGAGGTGGGCTTGACCCACATGCATTGAATTATAATTCCACACGTTCATACAGGATCTATAAGAGTCTACATATACTAGTTAACTGATATCGAGTCTACATTATTTCATAACCATTTTATATCATCCTCGTTCATTTTCCAATTTTGGATCTAAACTTAACAAGCTCAAAGTTTGTATTTTCAATCATATTTTTTGCTTTAGTCGTCGTCATATTACTAGTTTTGTTTATGTATATATTATCCGCGATTTCAATGCTAATGTGGGAGTTGTGAAATTAAACCAAATTCTATATTTTGACATTTTCAAATACTCAATTTATTTCATACTCCTGCTAATATTTTATTCTAAATTAACTGCTGACTGGAATTAAATCGAATCGTATTAAGAGATTTGTCATATTATATAAATATTCAAACGCTAGTACAATGTTGTTGATTTAAACGTCCAAATTTACGATTTATACATATATATATATATATATATATATCCACAACCACAAAATCTATCTTACCATTGACTATTAAAGATCCAAAGAATTTTTGACGCATAAAAAAGGAATTAGTCAAAAAATTTGACAAAGAAATATAAGAAGTTGCAATCCTTAAAATAGTATTTTGTAAGCGACTTTATTATTTTCTGCGTTCTTGACGAAAATTGTAGAGCGTAAAGAAGATGTTCTTGTTGGGCCTACACTAAAAGTTATGATACAGATTTGAAACGCACTTCAGAAATAGAAAGCCCAACTAAGGTTCAGTTTATAATTGGTAGTTAGAAGTAAACCGAAAAACGACGTATACTTGCACAATTCGGCACTTCATGACTATTACCAGGAGTTTAGGTTCAATGAACATTTTTTACCGTTGTGACATAAGATTCATTTCATGTATATATCAACAAAAGAGAAGACAATTCTTTACTCTCATCAAACTCGAGTGTCTCCACTTCGTGTGTTCTTTGCCAGGCTCCAATAGAAACTAGAGACCATGTGTTTTTTAAATGCATTTACTCGTCATGGATCTGGGAACCTCTAACTCAAAGCCTTCTTTTCCAAAGGTATACCATTGTGCTCACAGAAGTCCTTCCTCTGCTCACAGGCTCTATTTTCCAAAGGTATATATATATTATACTAGATATTATTCTAGATATATATAGGGCAATTCTCCAAAATACTACACTTTTATGTTTTTGGGTCAAAAATAGCACATGGGCTGACATTTCCCATTATTAACATTTGTGAGTCAGAGAATTGACCATACTACCCCTGTAGAAAGAAACCACAAACACGAAACCACGAAACACAAAACACGAAATCGGAAACCGTCGTCGTCGTCAATCCGGCCATCTCTCGCCGGTCTCTCATCGCCGTCGCCGCTCCATAATCGTCACCGCTCCATCGCCGTCGCCGTTCCATCGCCGTCGCCGTTCCATCGCCGTCGCCGTTCCATCGCCGTCGCCGCTCCAAAGCTTCTGATGTTTGGATCGATCTTTTTCTAAAGGTAAAACTCAATTTCGATTTCCATACTTTCTTCCTAAGCTCAAGAGAGCATGATTTCAAACTCAATGCTCGAATTATGATTTCAATTTCAATTTCCTAAACTCAATTTATCTTCCTTGCTCGTAAAATCTCGCTGTTGAATGGTTTTTGTGTTTGCTTTTCGGATCGAATCTGTTAAATCTCTTGCGATTTGCTGCATAGATGTTGTGGATCTAATATGCATATAACGTGTTCAATGAAATGTCTGTTAGATTAAACTTGCAATTTCTGTTTGAAATATGCAGTTCTTTGGTTTTGCTAAACATGCAAAGTTCTTTTTGCAAATCAGATAACGTGAACAAAATATGCAGTCTTGTTACAATAATCCTCTTAAAGTGGTTAGATTGTTGTAGTGTTTAGCGATTCTAACACTTATGAATTGAGATTTATTGTCTCTTGTTTCTTAACTCACTGCAGTTTTCTATTTCTATAAAAATAGGAGAAATTGATCGATTGTGAGAAACAAGATATAAAACTAGAATTGGTGTAATTTTTTTGGTTTTGTAAAACCATCAACTTCTCATTTGATATCAGCTTTGAATTGCGATTCTACTATATCGTTAACTGCAGTTTTGGATTTGTTATACTTGCTGCTATCGAAACCAATTCTAGTGTGAGTTAATTTGAAACCTGCAACTAAATGGTCACGTGCAGTGTTTAAAAATTGACCTGCAATGTTCAAAATTGCAATGGTTGATGGCTTAAACCAGCAGATTGTATTGGTTGCTGCAGCTCTGGTTCTTAATATTAATTATTATTGACAAATGCTTGGTTTTGGTTTCTAGCCATGTTATCTCCTAGTTTGAGAATTGCACTTTGTTAATTAAAATCAAGACCTATAATTCATATATGTGTGATCGTTTGGTCCTCTAATGATACAAAAGTAGCATTTGAAACGTGTGTTTGATAATAACATAAACAATCAATATTTGTGTGTGTGTGTGTGTGTGTGGTTTTCTCCATTACTACAATGCCGAGCTTGTTGTGTGTTTCCAGTTATTTGAGATTGTTGCTTCGGAGTTTGAAATTGTTGATTCTGTCTCCATTACTCAAATCAAGACCACTTCAGTCTGATTTTGTTTATGTGTGTGTGTGTGTGTTCAATAGTGTGTGAGTGTGGGTGTATGTGTGTCGAATTATGATTTCCATGAAGATAAATGTTTAAAATCTATTACAATACCGAGCATGAATATGTTTCCAGTTGTTTGAAATTGTATCTAAATGCTAATTTTCTCTTTAGCTTAAGAGATTCAACAATTCTTTAGCTCCTAATACTACTACATTTTAGGTTATGTATGAAATTGTGGCTTCTCAGTTAGTATCTTCTCAATTATGGCTTCTTTTGTTCCTCAGTCTATGAATCATGAATAATTCAACTCAAGAACACTTTAATGTATGAATAATGAACATTCCATTCTTTGTAGTGTGTGTTTGTTTGTGTGTGTGCTTATGTGTATCTAAGTGTGTGTTTGTGGTGTGTGTTTTCATACAACATAAACTTTTCATGGATACCCAATGTTGTACATGATTAGCTCTTTGTATAATAGAGAGGTCTTTGTTAGGTTATAAAAGATTTTTCCAGTGTTCAAATTGGAATCAAGTTAAGAGCATCTCTTTTGCTTTGATGTGAGCATGATCTGTGTGTTCGTTTGTGTGTGTGTGTGTGTGTCTATGTGTATCTGAGAGTGTGTTTGTGGTGTGTGTTCGTTTGTGTGTAGCCTATAAAGTTAAGATAACATCATATTATATGCATCTAGATGAAATCAGTGAGTGTGTGTGTGTTTGTGTCTGTGAGTGTGTTTGTGTATATGTATGTGTGTGTTTGTGGTGTGTTTGTTTATGTGTCTGTGAGTGTGTTTGTTTGTTTGTAGTGTGTTTTTTTATGTGGGAGTATGTGTGTCTGAGTGTGTGTTTGGGATGTGTGCTCATGTGTGTGTGTGTGTGTGTGGGTGTATGTGTGTCTGAGTGTCTGTTCATGTGTGTGTGTGTGTGTGTATGTATGTGTGATTTAGGATGAAGTATACGATTTATGATCAATGTATATTATGCATATACTGTCTATGTTAAACGTTTAGGAAACATTGTTAAAATTCAGGAATGAATCTTTTTATTTTATGAAGATCTTCCTAAACAGATTTACTGATTTCTTCTTATTTTGTTATTGGCAGCAGAACATAGGTGATTCTTTTCCTACAAGTGTCACACTGCCTAAGCTCCATTTCAACATAGGAGATGAACCGAAAACAGGGGCAATTGTAAACCAATTTGCGAACTACGAATACATCAAGGAAGTAAAAAGCATCCTCACTGATGTAGAATTCCAGAGGATCAAAGACTCATTCTTAGGACCAATTCTGAAGGTTAGCACAAGGGGGTTGACAATGTCAGGGAAGATGGTACACTGTTTGCTAAGTAGAAGTTTGATCACATCGAAAGAGAATGAGATCTGGTTTCATTTTGGAGCACAACCTATGAGGTTCTCGATAAGGGAGTTTCATATGATCACAGGATTGAAATGTGCTGAATGGGAACCTGATGAAGATGCTGATTATGATCAACATGAGTGGGCAAAGACAGAAGATGCACACACATTAGAAGATCTTATTGAGATTCTGAGAGAGACTGACGCAGACGCAGAAGATGAGAGGTTCTCCTTAGCTATGCTGGTACTCATTGAGAGTATACTGCTTCAGAGACACAAGTACTACAGATTCCCTGCGAAGAATCTAAAGATTGCCCAAGATGCTGGTGTACTGGTTGAGTATCCGTGGGGAAGGGAAGCTTACAATCTCCTGCTGAAATCGATAAAGAAAGCTGTGCCATCAAACCTGAAGAAGGCAAAGTATGATATACACGGGTATCCATTGGCCTTAAACCTGTGGATACTCGAGTCTATACCGCTGTTACAAACAGCGTTTAGCAGAGTTAGTCTCATAGAGAGACAGAATGGATTCTTGTGTGAAAGATACACACACATTGCTACTCCTACAATTGCTCAGGTGGAGAGCATGGAATCATCAGAACAGGTGAGTTTTATTATCTTATTAGCTTTTAGGAAGGATTTATAGTAATTTAGGAAGAGATTCATAAATCGGTTTTTTTTTTTGTTTTTGTGCAACTTAAGGTGACTTGCATTTTACCTCCAATACCTGATGATCCAGAAGATGGAGTCTTGTTGGAAGACACAGATGATGCAGATCTGAGTTTGATGGTCGAGTTATTGAACAAAGGTTACAAGATGACAGCTGAAGACTGGAGAAAAGGATCACTGGATGTTGGGGATGTGATTGAACAGGTTGCTATGAATTCATATCAGTTTGGTGCCAAGGAGAGAGCCAGACCATCTTCTTCAGGTGAGTCACTTGTCTTGATGATGAACAATCTATACAAGATTGTTGAAGACGGTTTCAGAAATGTCAACAACCGTTTATCAAAAATAGAGGAGAAGCTGGGAATATATGATGATATAAACACAGACGATCAGGTAAAGTAGCTTGTTCTAAGTACACTTAAGGACTTTGGATAATTTTTCTTACAATTAACAATTAACTGTTTGCATTTTCTGTTGTAGCAGCATAACAGAGATGATGGAAATCTTATATTCAACAATTCCCCAACTCAAAACTTCAACACAGATAGTGGGATCCCTCCAGCTAATAAATCTCAAAATGAACAAGATACAATTCCAGTGACTCAGAATTCAGAGACTCAGAATTCAGAGACTCAGAATACTACGAAGGTGACACAAGAAGAAGATCCTACTGTTGATTTAACTCAGAAGCTCAATTCAACAGATGAGGTAAAGACAATATTCATAAAAATATTTTTAAACAATTGAAAACACATGGAGAAAAAGAACTGACTCTAACAATTACTGTCCAATGTTTGAAAAGATGAATAAGGATGAGACAAATGCCGGTACACAAACACAAGAAGTAACCCAGAAGCTCGATTCAACTACTGAGGTAAGATTTCTTGATTTTTTCCTTATATGTTAAATGTATGAAAATGTATGAAAGGCTTCTTAAACATATACTAAAAATGTTTTTTATTTGCAGGCTGATACAGAAAATGTGACTCAAAGATGTGGTGATGATGATGGTATGAATCAAAATGAAGATGATAATAATCAACATCATAATGTGGACGAAACAACCAGAAATCAAGAGGTTAGGTTTATGTGTTTTATTGAAAACTAAATTTATAGGAAGCTAAAATAGATCCTTGTTGCAGAGAGATAATGCTGAGGATGGTGTGGATCAAAACAATGATGTAGAAGAAGACAATCAACATCATAAGGTGAGCTTTTACATTTTTTTGAAATTTGATGTGTGTATTTTAGCATCTTTTCAATAGCCATTAACTTCTGATTTTTTCTTGCAGTTTGATAGAGCTGATGGAACACCATCACTCTCTCAGGAGATAACATTGCCAGAGCTGATGGAAGAAGTTGAAGCTAAATACGAAAACAAATGGAGGAAAGGAGTAGTGCGAGCAATTCTTAAAACACGCATCCGTGTTTTACTGCATGACTTGGGCATAGAACATGCTTTTAAATTCGAAGACATATGCCAACTGCTAGGAGAGAAAGAAGGTGGACAGGAACCAAAAGAGAAGGTAAGTATAAACAATATCCTCTAAAAATAATTTTAGATAAACAACATTGTTTGCTTTTTGACTGTTTGTTATGTTTTTCTGTTGCATAAGGAAAAAAGTGAGAAGGATGTGAAGTCACAAACTAATGAGCCAACGTTTGATCTTAAATGTTTTACTCCACCAGAGGTTTGTTAAAAAACATCTTACTTTTAGGAACACCTTCTGAAAACGGATTTACTTTTTATGTTGTGTATGTGATATCTTCGAAATATATTTTACAAGACATAACCATATCGTTTTTTGTGTTGCAGTAGAAGTATGTGATGTCTTTGATGTATTTAATTATAATGTGCAAAGTTTTCTTACATATTAATTTCAGGAAAAGAAGAAGAAACGGTGTAAGGATGTTAATAATGCTGTTCCAGCAAAGAAACAAAGAATTGACGATGAACAGCAGGTTCCAAGGCGTAGCACCCGGCTCATAACTCCATCAATGCAAACCATCACTCCATATAGAGCACCAAGAAACCCTGCAACAGCTGCTATACATCCTAAATTCAACCCTTTCCTGTCTCCAACTCTCAACAATATGGAAGAATTGAGTTATTGGAAGAGCACAAATATCAAACAAGGGTTAGTCTATTTTTTTAATACTTCTGTTCTGTTTCAAAAGTAGATTTTATATCTAAAACTAAGATAAATCGTTTCTAATATTTACAGAGAGATCACTGATACACAATTATTAACACCACACTGGTTTGACGTGCTAGAGAAACCAGAGTCATATCTTCAAGAAACGGTATCTTTATACTCACTCTAAAAAATTGAATCTGTTTAGCATCGAAAGATCAATAGTAATTTGGATCAGAGATACTGTATTGGTTATTATCAAGAAAAATATGGGTTTGTTTTCATTCATTCCGTTTATTTTATGCTTGAATATATTCATGTTTGTATTAGAAACATACACTGATTACTTGTTTTGAATTTTTTTAAAAACAGCATGTTGATGCAGGATTAGGAGTAATTTGGATCAGAAGGAATCAAGACCCAATCTACTTCCATAACAAGAGGCTCCCAAAGTTTGCATTTGTAGGAATTAGCTTCCTCAGAAGACTGAGTGAATGCTACAAGTATTTCAAGCTAGCAGATCCATGGAAATCACGATATGAGTTTCCTAAGGATTTGTTAGAAATTGTCAGAGGCAACGTACCTTCTATTTGCCTTCCTGCAAAGAAATGGCATGACATTGATGGAGTGTATGGCGTCGCCTATTGCTACAAACACGAACAGCACATTGGCATGGAGATACGCTTCACTACAAGAACAATCACAATATTAGACTGTAAAAGCAACAACTGTACAGGTGATTTGATACACACTCTCATCAGACCATTTGCAGGTATGAATCCATAAAAAACCCTTTTATGTAATATAACTATGTTAGTTTGCAGTATATATACATAATGAGTGATTGTATATTGGTTTTCATTGCAGAGATGATACCATATCTTCTTCGTTGTGCTGGGGGGAAGGTACACCCTATTGATCAAGACCTCAATCCATACAAAGTCTACTGCCCAAAGAAATACATTATGCATACAACCATTGATGAGAATTGTGCACTCTTCATCATTAAGATGATTGAGTGCCACTCTATGGGAATAGAGGACTTGATGATCAAACTGACAGATATAACTGCTGAAGACACAAGATTGAAGATGGCATTTGATATCTATCGAGAATTTGTAGTGAATAAGATAGATTTGATTTCTGTTTGATTTCCTGATCAGTGTAGGTAATGAGATTGATATGGTTTTATTTTGATGACATTGTAAACATTTGAAACTGTTATGTTTATGTTAGTGTTTTTGGGCTAATGTTTGTGTCAAATACCAGGTTTCATAATATTTAGGAATGCGTAATTGTAATTTTAGGAAGGCCTTTATAATGTTTAGGGAGGCCTTCTTAAACAATAATAACTTAGGAATATTATTTAGGAAGAGTTTTATGAATATTTAGGAAGCTGTTTTCTAATTTTAGGAAGGTATTCTTAAAATTTAGGAAAAGTTTAATAAACACTAAATCCTTAAAAAAAATCAAACATGGCATGTAACCAATATGCCATGCTTCTCATAATGCTCAAAATACTTAACAAAATAAATCATGATAAACAAACCATTTTAAACCAGGTTTATTTGAAATTAGGAAGAGTTTAATAATATTTAGGAAGGTGTATTTTAATTTTAGGAAGCTATTCTTAAAATTTAAGAAATGTTTAATAACTATTTAGGAAGCTGTTTCAAAAGTTTACAAAAGAAAAATACTGGGCATTCGCTGCCAAGGAGACTCGAACCTGGGTTTATAGTGTTTTTAGAGAGTGTGTAACCAATATGCCATGTTTCTCATTCATGTATTCCATAAACTTAATTATATATATACATTAAATACTAAGTCAATTTTAAAAAATGCTGGGCATCCGCGGCCACGGAGATTCGGAGAGTGTGTAACCAATATGCCATACTTCTCATTCGTGTATTCTCTCAAATTAATTATATATATACATTAAACACTAAGTCAATCTTAAAAAAAAAAGATTAGGATGCGTACAAGCAAATCAGTATCCATCAGTAAACCCTAAACACAAATGTAATTATATCTGATACATGATAGGCAAAAGAAATTTTAAAAACATGTTTATTTGAATATAGGAAGAGTTTCATAAAATGTAGGAAGGTGTTTTTAAATTTTAGGAATGCTTTCCTTTATATGTTGTTATAACCAATAATTCGAGTATACACTCAAAACAAATTTAGTTGAAACCACTAATGTAAGCCACATTATCTTATTGGGTCATCCTCAGCCACATGATCTGCAAAAAAGATTTGATAAATATTAAAAACGTTTCACAAAAAACTGTCACGTATTCAACATTAAACTTTTAAAAGGAAATGAATGTATGCAAGATACCTTTAACAAGCCCTTAATCATATCGCAGCTCTGCACGTACTCTTGTTGTGTCCTCCTCTACCACATCTGCTACACTTGTGACTCTGAGACTTTGAACCCGGTACACCAAACTCTCCAACAGAGCGCAATCTCTTTTTTGGCGGTCTACCACTGCTTGGTTTACTACCTGGAGGTGCACATAAGAATCCAGTTACAGAATCTGGGAAAATCCAATTATTTTCGTCTCCATTTGGGTGTATGCTTTCAGAATATGCTTTAGCCCATGTCTCTGTCAAGTAGCAATCATGAACGAGCTTATTTTCATCCATATTTGAACGTTTCGCAGCAGCAATGGCATGAATACAAGGTATTTTGTCAATGTCAAAAACACAACAGCTGCACTGCCTGTTCTTTAGGTGGACAATAAACTTGTTCATGTTATCCTTTACCTCAAACTCGTCTTGATTGACTTGGAAGACGTCAAGTTTCATTGCATCTGGGAACCTTAACACCAACTTATCCACTACTTTTGGCGTGACAAGCTTGTTGTGTTTAGCAGCCATTTCACGTCTTTCATGAAACCACGAAGTCAGCGTTAACCGGATTGTCTCAAGAAGGGAAAGCACCGGCAACTCCCGTGGTCCTGTCAACATTGAATTAAACAACTCTGCAATGTTTGTTGTCATCATATTGTAACGGTTCGAAGGAGCATAAGAACGAGCCCACTTGCTGAAATCAGCTTCTTCTAAATATGTTGCCAGCTTAGGATTTGCAATTTCTATATCTCTGAAACATGTAGCAAACTCTTGACGAGTATAAGCATTAGCTGCAGATTCAAAAAGTGGCAAACACGAATCACCTTTAAACTTGACTTTAATGTTGTTTCCGAGATGAAATCTGCAGATTCCATGGTGTGAAGCTGGATACAAGTCTAAAAGTGCTTTCGCAATGGATGGAGCACGGTCAGAAACAAACACCAAATCTTGTGCATCAGGTATGATACAACGCAGGCACCTAAAAAACCAATTCCATGACTTGTCATTTTCAGAATCAACAATAGCAAAGGCTATCGGATATAAGTGATAATCTCCATCCTGTGTTGTAGCTACTAACAACGTTCCCTTGAATTTTCCCTTTAGGAAGGTACCATCAACAGCAATCACTCTCCTCATCAAAGCAAAACCTCTGATTGACGGGCCAAATGCAATAAAAACGTATTTGAATCTACTATGAGGATCTAACTCAAGATTAAACACTGACCCTGGATTTTTTTCATTAGCCATGTACAACCACTTTGCTAGGTTGCTGTAACTGTCCTCAGGAGTGCCTCTAACCAATATCTGAGCTTCCTCTTTTGCTCTCCAAGCTTTTTTGTAATTTATATGGACACCATGATCTAATCGAACCTTCTCAACAATCTGTTTAGGCTTGAGACCAGCCTTCTTTTCTCCATAGTGGCTGCAAATATAAGTACCTAACAGTTTTGCAGTTGCTTGCCTATGATTTGCATTCCTATGTGTTGTATCACAATTGTGTTCATGCATGTACTTCCTCACCACAAAGAAATTAGATGACTTGAGCTTTGTTGCACGCATCTTCCAGCTGCATTTAGCATCGAGACAACCCAATATCAATCTTGTTGTGTCTGACCACAATGACCTGAACTCAAACTTCCACTTAAGTGCCCATTTTCTCATAGCCGTCATCAACTCTTCTTTGTTCGTGAAATATCTGCCCTCATGTATATCATCACATCCTTGAGTGTGTTGTGAACAGCCTATAGATACTGGATCTGGATCTGGATGAGATGCAAGAATCCCTTTATCAGCAGTTGAGGATGTATCATTATGTTGTGCAGAAACTGACATGCCACTTCCACTTGGTCGATTATACTCCTAAAAACAGACACACAAATGTGAAAACATATGTTAGGAATGCCTTCCTGACTCACAATATCTATACCTATCACCTTATCTATCATCTCATTCACAAATACTCACCATATCTATATCTATCACCTTCATTTTCACAATACTATCTATCTTAGACACACCATCTCATTTACAATAGTCGCAGTATCTATATCTATCACACTCACCCTTCAAAAAACTCATAAATCGTAATGTGTATAAAACAAAATATTTTACCTCAATCACTTTATGAACGGATGCAACAAAGGATGAATCACCACTCAATTGCTGCAAAAATCGAGTGTTCTCTATTGTATTGGATTGAAGGTTGCTCTCTGTTTTCTCAAAAACAATATGGTTATTGGGAACCTAAAATAAAGGGCAAAGTGAGAGTCAATCAAAGAAATTACTAAAGCGGTAAAGAAAACATAATCACTAACCGTTACAAACAATCGAATCAGGTCTGAATCCTCTTGAATCTTCTTCATAAACATATTCAATTGACGATCATTCCGTATATAGACCGGTGGAGAAGTTTCTACCAAACTCTTCATTCGTTGAGGAAGTTCATAACTAAGTGTTATATCTTTCGCTAAACAAGCAAGTCCAAAATCCTCAACTAACATCTCAGCTAAACAATTCAATGTGATATCATCATGTACGTCGCAAAGCGATCCACCTCTATTTGAATCAATTTCAAAAAACCAATATCCTTTATCAGCTTGTGTCCACTTCCCACAAACTGAGTATAACTCTACCATATTCAATCTGAGTCAAAGGCAAAATAGAAAACAGAAATCAAAATTGTTTCATAGCATAGGAACCAAATGCTCAAGAAATAACAACACACGATTCCCCTAATCAAATTCACAGATCGAAGGAGTAGAAAACACTGATTAAGAGGAGACTAACAATGATTAAACGTTCGCTAACATTGATTAAACATTCGCTAACAGATGATATCTACTTAGTTCGATACTTCGCTCCCCAATGTCAAAATCGAAACTAATCAAAGCATATATATACTTAGTTCGATACTTCGCTCCTCAATGTCAAAATCGAAACTAATCAAAGCATGTAGAAACTGAGAATGACAGAAAGAAAGATGAAAGGAGACTAACCGATCAAAACAAGAACAAGAAGCAAGAGATGAAGAACTGGACGGAGAAAAAAGATTGCAAAACAAAGACCTCGTTTGAATCTCTTTTCACCTACAGAGTGCAGAAGATGGATACCTCACCAAACTTAGCCTAAGACATCGCCGGATCAATGTTGATGACAGAAGAAAACAAAGATGGAGACATCACCGGAGTCGGAGAAGAACGTTGGAGAAGAATGTCGACGCAAGCTAAAAGAATTGACCAATTAGGAGCTTAGGGATTTTTGATTGTTTATAACACAAGGGTATGTTAGTAATTTGATTGTTTAATGAATGTTAATAATGGAAAAATAAGGAGGGTGTGGTAGATTAGGAAAACAATCTAATTAGAGTGCTAATCTAGGGTATTTCTCATATATATATATACCTTTGCGTAATTATTACTTGGGTAAATCTGAACCGGAACCGAAGTAAAGTACTTGAATCCTACCCAAACCTTGTGATATATTCGAATGGATTCTAGAGGCCTAAACCCAAAAATCCAAAAACTCGTTATTTGGGTGATATTGGATTCATTGTTTTCCTATTTTTATTTACTATATTATAATTTAATGGATATTAGTTCTAAAGTTTAGAATTTAAATACTATCTACTATTTTCACGTTTTAAAATTGATTAAAAGTTTTGGATTGTTTAAACTATATATAATTACGTACATGTAAACCTTTAATTACAGGTAAAATAGCTTAGCTTAGTTGGTTATGTATCTCATATTTGGCCTAGAGGTAAGGGGTTTGAATCCCATCTAATTCTAAAACATGATTTTAATTTTTTAAGGCAAAATCAAAACAACGTCGTTTCGATTTAACAGTAACAGTAAACGGAGAGTCAACCCCGTCAATGATTTTCGTTAGTCAATTCAACGTCGAGGTTCTTATACCCCAGTCAATCAAAGTTTGAGGTTTTTTTGATAGTCAACAAAAAGTTGAGGTATTATTTGACCCGAGCTAAAGTTGAGGATTTTTTCGGCGTTTTTTGAAAGTACACTGTTTTTTTTTGAATTTTTTTCATATCTTATAATATAAAGTATGGTTTTAAAAGTTAGTCACTCAAAAGATTACGAGACGTGTCATGTTTATCGATTCCAAATTCTGACACATGTTAAAAACTTCGACCAAATAGACTTTGACATTATGCTAACATAAATTTAGAAAATTTCAAATCCAAAAATGAAAATGATCAATAAAACATAAAATGATTATTGAAACTTAAAAAGAAATAATACAAAATACAAAAATCCTATAAGAAAAAGATATTAAAAAAAAATAAGAATACTACTATAATTAAGGAAATTATACAATTTGGTTATAAAATATTTATTAAGGAATTTATACAAGAAACTACACAATAAATTTATAAATATATTTTAAAAAGGAATAATTTTATAACGGAAAAAATGTCACAAAATCCTCAGCTTGATCAAAAAGTTCAATTTAATCCTCAACTATGGCCGAAACGATAAATATAGCCAACTTTTTGTTGAGTTTCAAATTAAATAGTAAACTTTTGTTGACTTCGCCATTTTGAGCACGACGTTAAGTCAATTGACGGAACAAATTAACGGAGTTAAGTTTTTGTTAGTAAATTTTGTTAAACTACAAAACGACGTTTTTTTGATATAAAAAAAATAATGAAATTTTCAATTCAAACGCCAGACATCTGAGACTAATCAACGACACACTACCAATTGAGGTGAGCCATTTTAATTGTTATCACTCGGACATACATAATCATATATGTTATCATAAAAACCCCAAATAAAAAAATTAGGGTTTTGTCTAATCTCCCCACCACCATCGTTGGTGACATGGGAACCAAATCTCCTCGTTTATACAATTCGATACATTTCGATTAGAGATTATCAATTAAGAAAATTATACAATTAAATAAAATATACAATTTGATACATTTTGATTAGAGATTATCAATTAATGAAATTATACAATTAATGATTACTAATTCTAAAAAGAAAGATATTACCTTTTTTTTAAGTACTAGGTACCTATCCGCACCACGTGGGGACAAAAATACATATTTTAAATTAGTAAAACAAATGTTAAAATACATATAACATTCGTTATGTCACATTTATCCATTCCTACTAAAATATTTAATTAATATTTGTGGAAATTCTAAAAACGTATATTAACTTATCTCGAAAATGTTATATTATATTTTTTTTAAATGGCAAACCTTTATAATTAAGTAGATTCGTTAAGATCAAATGAGTGATCAACTATTCTCAAGATGAGTGAGAGCGTTTTTTATTTTTCTTTTAATATATACGATACGTGCACATGAAATTATACAATTAACTATTAATTCACAAAAAAGATTGTAAATTTTACCTCTACATAAACAAATAAATTATCTCATATTTTCTCACAAAAAAAAATTGTTACTTCAAAAACATCAAATTTACTTCAAAGTTATTATATTGGTAAATCAAGAGATAAGACAATATAGTTAAGTAATAGTACAATACTAGGTTTGTAAAGCAACTTCAATTAATTGTGTCAATTATTGATTTGTGTTTTTTATATGAAAGATTGTATTTATTGCATGGAAAGTTAACTTAGGTTTTTATCGTCAAATGATAGTATGTCTTACTAGAAAGTGAGATAATACGTCTTACTAGAAAGTGAGATGCTGAAAATTTAAAATTTGTGTTTATAATTTTATTTTTAAATCTTTTTACGATAAAATTAAATGTTCTACAAAAAGTACATATATAATAGACATATTTTCACAAATAATTTTGTTTTATTATTTATAAAATTTACATAATTTTTTTGTGGATTTTAAAATATTATATTATAATTTATGTACGTAAGACCTAATCTAGTAACCAGATTAATGAAATTGGTTTTTTCTTTTTCAGTGGCTTTTCATTCAGTTTAGTGTAAGTTGTGTAACAAAATCTCCCAATCACGAACAAGTTCAAACTTATAAAAACATTACAAAACACAAGTATCCAAAATTGTTCTTACGACCTAAACTTAATGTAGGTTCCAAGGTCAAATCCTGCCGCTTACAAAATAAACCAAACCGCTTTCTCCATTAATGGTCAATTTAAGCATCTAAAAACCAACATACATACACATCTACAAGAAAAGTCTAATTTTCACAGACAATAATGATCAGCAACCTTAGAAGAATAAACAACAACAAATTGTTAAACTCAAATCATGGATTAATCAAATCAAAGCAACAACAAAGAGTGTTGAGTCTAATACATACACATTACATTAAAACTAACATCCATTTGTCCACATTTCTTTTTCTTCTTCTCAAATGTTTACATACTACAAAGAGAGAGAGAGAATGATAATAAGAGAAGAAAACAGTACCAGAGAACCATCTTGACCTTCTTCAAATGTCTAAATTCTCCAATTGAATGTTGCTCTTAAGAGGCACATAATCTCCAAGATACCCACCAAGATGATCATACAAAGCGGTCTTATCGATCGTCTGATGATGATAACTCTTGCAAACATAATAAAACACACTCTGAACCAACAAACCCACAAGGTTAACCATCACAAGAACACCAACTAGCAATCCACCAACCAAAGTCCTAGTAAAAGTTCCGAACTTTCCTCCACCATGAACCACAACCGATCCGAATACAATACCAATCAATCCACAGAGGAAAAGGTAAACAAAGACTAAACCCATAGCCATCTTAGTCTTCCCTTTAAGTAACTCATAAGCTTTTCTCATAGCAGCAATACCATAAACCGGTTCAAGAACAGAGATCACACTACCTAAATGCCATAAAGCAGTGAAATACACATGAACACCAAAATGCAGAACAGAGATGATGATTCCAGCTATAATAGCTAAACCAAGACTGTTCAAATCAAGAGCTACTAGGAGCATCACAAGGAAGACAAAGAACACTGCATTGTAAGCAAACATCAACAGAGCAACCCAAAGGAAAGTGATGAAGAGTCGTTTAAAGACTTTGGGAATTGCTGAGAGAGTTGATGAGAAAGATACTGGCTTTCCGGTGTAGAGAGAAGCGACGGTGAAGACTACGGCGGCGGTAGAGAGAAGAGAGAAGGCGAAGAGGAAGATCAAGTAGCTGAACTGGAAGATTAGAAGAACAGTCCAATCGTGACGTGAACGATCTGAGTTTGGTGGGTCTGATTTGTCGAGTTTGGCGAGGATTGGTTGAGTAAAGAGCGAGTGAGCGAGGATTGCGAAGGAGAGAGGGAAGATTAAGGAAAGGGTGATGAGGTAGAAGGTTCTTGGAGATCGTTTCTTGATTGAGATTGATTCTTGAACTAGTTGAGGAATCGTCAAGAACTGAAGCTCTTCTGGTTGAAGATCCATGGGTGAGTTCTTTGGAATGAGAAGGTTTCTGGGTTTGATCGGAGAAGAACAGAGGAGAGATGAAGGATCACCGACGGGTCAATTTGGAAATCTGAGAAAGATGATATTTTTATTTTTTGTTCTTGTGGTGTTTTGTTAATACCAAGAAGATGAAAAAAAGGACGATAAAGACTTTGTTGGAACCTTCTCGGAAACTCATAAAACACGTTTAAGTTTTTGACTAGTTTGTACTTTGTACCAATTCTTTCTTTTCTTTTCTTTTCTGTTGCCAAGTTTTATGAGCACAATTCCGTTCCATGATCTCTGAGACGCAGTCATGGAATCAGGCTTGAAGACTTTTTGTTTTTTATTTTTGTTTTGGTTTTAATTTTGAGTAAGACTTTTCATTTTTGTTAATATCTACTATATTAATACGTATTTTTAATATTATATATATATATATATATATATTTATTATTTATTTACCTATTGAAATATATAAGATCAAGGAATGCAGAAAAGATTTAACTTCAACGACAAATCAGAAATATTTTAATCTGAAATATTAAAGTTTGATTGTTTGATGTTTCGATTGTACTGTATATGTGATTATATATGTTTCCATTTATGTTTTCACGTTAAAAAAATAGGATCAAAGTTTCTAGAAAGAGCAAACAAAAAAATTAATAATATCAAAAAAAAAAAATTAATACGACCTTGCTTGACAAAGGATTTGATAAAATCTCTAATGAAGTTATGATATAGGTTTGCTTGCATTTTTAGAAAAAAAAAAAAGAAACTAATTCAAGGAATAGTGGTTACTTCTACTGAATCGAAGGTGCAGGCAAAATCACATGGACCGATGGTCCCAACAGTTAAATGTCGATATCTACTTTATAATTCAGACTTCAAACATATTAAATATTAATTGCAAACTGTAAAATCATTTTTTAGATGATTACTGAATTTTTAACTTCTAACTTTACCTAAGGAAATAGAACTAACAGTCAGATATTGGTGTATAAGCACTAATCCTAATTCCTACAGACATATGACATCTTCGTTATACTTTGAACATCTTTTATTTAATTATACGTTCAATTCCGTAAAGAAAAATCTAATAAATGGACAAGACCGGTCCTTGGTTATAAGAAATGTAACAAATGACTTTCTATCTTTTAATCACTCCGGATGTAATAAACATAATACTTATTTGTCAATATTCGAATTAGACTCGGTTCACTAAAACCACTAAATAAGGGGTTTCAAGCCATATCATAAAAAAAGTAAGAAATTATATAGGATAGACGATTTATTTTTTATCCAGGGAAATATCATATCACAATAGATTTCCACCGAATTTTGTTCTATGTATATATCTCCATGAAATTAATGTTCCTGACTTGATTATTCTCGAATTGAAAATTTTACACCTCGGTACCCATAAATATTGGTTTTGACCGTTTATTATCAAAACCGATACCAAACCACCTAAACATAATACCAAATCGAATTAAACCCGACCCAACCCATAAACAACCGACCCGATTTTCTTCACCAGTTGGAAATTATCCGATTTCTAAACTCAATACATCCAATTTCAAAAATCTCTTAATCGAAAATCCCAAAAACAAAAATCCCCAATTCGAAAATTCCCCAAACGAAGAACCCTAGAAAATCAAGGCAAAAACTAGAAGACATATGCATGAACTCTCAAACCCATTGGAGCCTGATGAATTCGCATACCAGAGTGCATCTTTACTCTCTTTGCGATGTCAAGAAGAAGGAAAGCAATTGGTTTCTTTATAAGGGCTAATTACATAAACAAGAGTACATAAAAAAGAACACAACAAGAAAAAGAGTTATAATTAGAAGCAAAATTAACGACATGTTAGCCTCACTTCCTCTTCTAGGGACACCATTGAATTCCATCTATTCCACAAAACAATTTGAGAAAAAAAATTAACACATATTTATGAATCTATGAGTTGGATTTAGCGGTTTGATTTGTGTATAAGTGTGTACATGTATATATATATACCTCTGGCAAAGAGAACTTTCTTGGCGAGCATAAGCTAAGATGGCGGAATCGTCGAAGTTCATGGAGAAAGCTGAGTCTTGGTGATGAGAGAGGAAGTCATAGATAGTTTCTCTGAGAAGCTTAGGGGTTGTGCCGGAGAAATGAGACGTCGGGTTGTTTAGTGGGATCACGATATCGAGCTCCTCCTTCAACAATGGAGTGTGATTTTATTTGGGAAATATTGTGATATGGTCCCTCCTCAAAGCAAGAGAATTGTCTCAAGAACACAAGAACGAGATTAATTTGGTAGTTAAAGACTATCTATTTCTTTTGCTTTTCATTGATTGAATAGAAAGTAGAATATGGAGTTTCCCACTCCTACAAAACGGGAACGATTAAGAAACTGGAGTCAAGAGCTATCTGATACAGAAACTGTATCACGAAGTAACACAAGGGTTTTTCTCCAACAACTTTGATTAATAGAAAATATGTTTTACAAGGTTTTTCCTCACACTATTTTCTATTATCTCTCTCAAATGTTCTCAAATCAACACTCTTGATTTAGAACCTCTCAAGACACAAAATCACTTAGCGCTCTTAAGTTTGCTAGCTTTCTTTTCCGAAACTACAAAACTTAATGCTAAGAATGTTTTCTCTTATTTGTGCTTGGCTTCTCTAAAGCCTTAGCAACCTATTTATACTAAATAGGTCGTGGCTATACAACAAACCACTTTACAATTCCTAAACCTAATAGAAATTGATAATTACCTTTTTCTTTTTAGATAAGGAAATTATCCACTATATTTCATTTTTCTTCTCAAGGATAATTCTCAATTATCTTCAAGTTTCTAGACGTTATTCCAAGTTTTCTAGATGTTTCTTTAACTCTTCTAGATGTTTTTCCAATCTTCTAGACGATTCTTCAAATCTTCACATCAATCTTTGTTATTCTGACTTACTTCCCAATTATCTTCAAGCTTCTAGATGTTCTTCCAAGTTTTCTAGATGTTTCTCCAAGTCTTCTAGATGTTTTTCCAATCTTCTAGACGATTCTTCAAGTCTTCACATCAATCTCTGTTCTTCTGACTTACTTCTTGTACTACTTTTAAGTATATCAGAAAGTAGCTCATCTTGCATCTTCAATCTCCCCCTTTTTAATTTTGAGTCTCTCAACCATCTGCCATACTTAAAAAACTTCAACATCAAACCAAACTCCCCCAAAATTCAAAACTCTCCCAGAATTCATTTATCCAAAAAGAAACTAAAGTGAAAAATAACACTCCTCCAAAATCATAGCTCCTCTAAAATGTAATTGTTCCTATTTTCTCCCCCAGCTTGAGAACTCAAAGTTAAAAACATCACTAAGGACATTACCCTTCTCCCCATGCCTGAATCACAACGTAGTCAAAACTTATTAGAAAATTGTCTCCGCTTTGTAAACCGAGGTTGATAGCCTAGTGTACCATCTCCATAGAGATCATCTTTCCTAACCCAAACCTTTCTGAGCCTTATAACTTCATGACTGGATTCGTGAGTGAATTGAAACAGATATGCTTAATATGTCCTTGAACTCCACAATGATAAAAAGTAGGAACACAAAATCTCACATCATAAGCCTTCTCCATTTAATTTCTCTCCCTCAACAATCTAAAACACCTTGGCCTAATATGCCCAACAACTCCACAATGATGGCAAATGGGTTGAAAGATTTGTTGAGGTTCACTCTGCAATTTTGAATCTTCTTTCACAGTTGCAGTCTTTGACGAAGTTTCTGTCACAGTTGCAGTTTTTAACGCAGTTCCTGATGCAGACGTGATATTTCCACTAGAAACAAATTTTGGATCTGATTTTGAAGGATTCCCTTTAAATCCAAGGTCATATCTATCAGTTTTGCCAATATTCAGAATATGATCTAACAGCTTTGTGCCATTATTAAGCATCCTCAAATTCTTTTGAGTTTCTTCAAGTTGAACTCTAACTTGTGATGCTTCTTCATCTTTCTCTGTTGCATACCTTTGTGCTTCAAATACCTTAGCTTCTAGCTTGAGTTTCTCTTTATCAACTTAGAATTCTCTTCAACTACTTTAAGCCAATGTTCATACGACATCTTGTAGTTCATATCAAATTCTTCATCATCGACACTTTTTGCCTCCCTATCACTTTTTGTTGTAGATTTTGCTGCTGTTGTAGGTTCTGTTATAGTTGTAGGTTCTGCTCCTGATTTAGGTTTCGCTCCTATTGCAGGTTCTATTGCAGGTGTACCTTCTGTTGCAGTTGCAGATTCTGCTCCTGATGCAGATTTCGCTCATGTTGTAGTTGTATCATTTGTTGTTGTTTTACGTTCCGTTGCAGATCCAGAGTCTGCTGCAGGTTCTCCTAACATAGATTTGGTTTGTCCTGAACTAGCTCCTCCATGTCCAGTATAACCTACGCCTTTGTTTGTCTTTTCTTGACTAATCTTCTTTTCAGCTTTTAGTTCTTCTTGAAGAGATTGAATGATCGTTTTTAATCGGAGTTTCTCTTTGATCAAATCCTGATCTCTTTCCCAATTATGATGAGTCCTTCTCGAACCTCATTGTAGCTTTTATCAATATGGATTTCCTCTTCTTCCTCAGAATCAGAGTCTGAAGCTTCTTGTTCGTCAATAAAATTAGTGATTCCTATAAAGGCAACAAAGTTGTTTACTACTTCTTCATCTTCACTATCTTCTTCTGAATCATCTTCAATATCCTGCATTTTTTCTTTTCTATTTCTCTGATTACCAACACATTCATCTTGAGTATGTCCCAAAACTTTGCATCATGTGCACTTAATTTATAGTCTCTTGATCGTCGGACATTCACGAACAAAGTGCCCATAGCCTCTGCATTCATGACACTGCATATTTACTTTCTTAAATGATTTTCCTTCCTCTGAGCTGAAACTTCTTTGTCCTTGTCCTTGTCCTTTCTCTACTTTCCTAAATGTTCGATCAAATCTTCGGGCTAGGAAACTAACAGGATTTTCTTCATTCGTTTGGGCTTTATTCTCAAGAGATGTTAATGCCAATCCTTTGCTTTTCTTTGTTCCTCCTAATTCCATCTCATGAGCTTGGAGCATCCCCATCACTTCTCCGAAACTGAGTTCATCCGTGTTGTTAGATACACTTAAAGCAGTTTTATAGGGCATGAATTTTGACGGTAAGCATCTGAGAAATTTTTTCACCAGCTTCTTATCTTTATTTTTCTTCCCAAGAGTTAATGCTTCCTGAGCTAGAGAACTGATTCTTGAACTAAAATCTGATATTGATTCATGCTCTTCCATTCTTAGATTCTCAAACTTCGAAGCCAACATGTCTTTTCTAGAGGTTTGAACCTTGGAGGTACCTTCAAAGTGAATTTGCATAGTATCCCATGCTTCATTTGCTGTTTCACATCCTTGAATCAACTCAAATTGCTTTCTTCCAACGCTACAATGAATAGCCGTGAGAGCTCTTGTGTTGTATTTTGATTTTTTCAATTCATCATTGGTCCAATCATTCTCAGGTTTGGCTATTTCTCTACCAGCTTCATCCCTCATCTTGGGTTTCACCCACTTCTCTAAGACAGCTTTCCAAGCAAACACATCAATGCCCCTTATTATAGACTTCATTCGTGATTTCCAAAATCCATAGTCTCCATCATCTAATATCACTTTCCTATTGTTGACGAGTTCATGATAGCTCTCCATCTTCTCCACGGGATCTCACATGTATGCAATCCTCACAAGTGATCGCTCTGATACCAATTGAAAGTGCAAGAGCTATCTGATACAGAAACTGTATCACAAAGTAACACAAGGGTTTTTCTCCAACAACTTTGATTAATAGAAAATATGTTTTACAAGGTTTTTCCTCACACTATTTTCTATTATCTCTCTCAAATGTTCTCGAATCAACACTCTTGATTTAGAACCTCTCAAGACACAAAATCACTTAGCACTCTTAAGTTTGCTAGCTTTCTTTTCCGAAACTACAAAACTTAATGCTAAGAATGCTTTCTCTTTTTTTGTGCTTGGCTTCTCTAAAGCCTTAGCACCCTATTTATACTAAATAGGTCGTGGCTATACAACAAGCCACTTTACAATTCCTAAACCTAATAGGAATTGATAATTTTCTTTTTCCTTTTAGGATAAAGAAATTATCCACTATATTTCATTTTTCTTCTCAAGGATAATTCTCAATTATCTTCAAGTTTCTAGACGTTATTCCAAGTTTTCTAGATGTTTCTTTAACTCTTCTAGATGTTTTTCCAATCTTCTAGACGATTCTTCAAGTCTTCACATCAATCTTTGTTCTTCTGACTTACTTCCCAATTATCTTCAAGCTTCTAGACGTTCTTCCAAGTTTTCTAGATGTTTCTCCAAGTCTTCTAGATGTTTTTCCAATCTTCTAGACGATTCTTCAAGTCTTCACATCAATCTCTGTTCTTCTGACTTACTTCTTGTACTACTTTTAAGTATATCAGAAAGTAGCTCATCTTGCATTTTCACTTACAACGTGGAAATAATGAAAACAGAGTTGAACTAGTCTCAAGTAGAAGCTGGTTTTGTTATTCGAATATCAAATAGAACACGTGATCCTTTTAATTCACATACTTTCTACTGGGAACAATTTGCCGTGTGAACCGTCGTCTTGATACTTCTTCCCCATGATGCTCATGTGTATTGCTGTCTTGTATCTTATCATATTGATTTAGGGATTTTTGTTGAAGAGAGAGATGGGTCGACCATGATTGATTCACAGAGAATTGGAGGATAAACTATTTTGAGAGTGGAGAAGATGAGTTTTTTAATTGGAGACTTTTTATTTGGGAGATATTGATTCGGTGATTTTAGTTCTAAATAGGTCATGGTTTAAGGCATAAAATCGGGTCAATTCAGTTTACAAATCAATTAACTGGTTAAAGATGATTTTGGAAATAGTAAACCAAATATAATCACTGTTTAAAGTTTGAAACTTTTGATTTAGGTGGATTAAAGTTTAAAACTTATAATTCGATAGTAATTATGTGGGAAACTTTAATTTCATGAGAAAGTAGATTGAGAGTAAAATTCAATGGAGATATGTTGTTATATAATATTTATTGGGGAAAAATTGATCATCGATCCTCATCAAATATTGAAAAAGTTTGAACGATAAACCGAAAAACAATTAAATCTCCTACTTCCAAACCTCTAGATTAAAGTACCATTTATTTATCTTCAAAATATAATTGATCACGTATAGAAGATAAGCAAAACCACAAAATATACAATATCAAAAAGATTGATCCCTAGTCCCTACATTTCCATAAACGTCACATACATATGAAGTGGCAGTCTATATAAATAGCAATTGTTCATCTCAAGGTTTCATTTGCTAAAAAGAAAAAGCTAAAAAAAGAAACCACATTTCTCTACCCCTCTCTCGTTTAGCATTCTCATGAAATTAGGGTTTTAGAAAAATCGATCGATTAAAGATGAGGAAAGGTAAGATAGTGATAAAAAGGATAGAGGATAAGTTAAGGAGACAAGTGACATTTGCGAAGAGAAGAAAGAGTCTAATAAAGAAGGCACATGAACTCTCTGTTCTTTGCGATGTCCACCTTGGTCTCATTCTCTTCTCTTACTCCGACAAGCTTTATGATTTTTGCTCCAACTCAACCAGGTCTAAATATATTGACTGAATATATCTATGTATATAACTCTTACATATGTGTGTTCTTGTTTTCGTAAAACAAAAACGTAAATGTGTTCTGGATGTTATTGTAAGTGATCAATACCATCATCATTTGGGTTATTCTTTTCTTTTTCTTTGGTTTATGTAAGAGAATTGAAATTTTGACAATGCCTAGGAAGTGAGATGATTAATCATTTAAGTGTTGAATCATTTAATTTTTTTCTGTTCACTTGTACGCAAGTTTTGAAGGGTTTTTTGGTCATCTATTTTTTCATATATTTTGGTATTATCATATCGTTAATATGCTTTCTTGGGATGAGTTTTTGAATAGATAAGAGAGCATTTTAGGATAAATAGGCATAAGCCAGTTATGATATTTTGTATTATTGATACAATAGAAAACTCATATTGATGTTTATTTAGAAATAACTCATCTTTATTAACATCTTTCTTGTGTTACTTAATTAATTTCCAAAATTAATTTGATTTTGTCAACATCAGCATGGAGAATCTCATCATGAGATATCAAATGGAAAAAAAAGGTCATGCCACTGCAGACCACAGTTTCCACCCAGTAATTATTTTTTGTCTAATCCATAAATTATTATATATCCTCACATGGTCAATATCATGGATTTATTACATAGGATCATATAATAAAGTAAATAAATTTCTTGTAGAATCACTGTTCTTCAGATTGTGCGAGGACGAAGGAATCAATGATGAGAGAAATAGAGAATCTTAAGCTGAATCTTCAATTGTACGACGGACATGGCTTGAATCTCTTAACCTACGACGAGCTCCTTCGTTTGGAGCTCCATCTCGAATCTTCTCTCCAACATGCTCGAGCTCGTAAGGTATATAATTATTTTAATATACGCATACATTTAACTATTTAAACAATCTATCTAAAGTACATATATATGTCCATATATATTAGAAATATAATACGTATTTTACAACTATGCTAACATTTTAAACCTTTTTATCACCATGTTTCTCTCTCTTTTTTTTTTTTTTTTTTTTATAGTCGTTTTACTATTCAATGAACTAATGGTTCTTGTTTCTTAATTATGTAGTTTGAGTTCATGCAGCAACAACAAACAGACAAACTTAAGGGAAAGGTGAGTTTGTTCTTGGCATTGGTATTTTTGTCCATTAAACCTGATCATAGCTCATATATATCTATATATATATTAATTATGTTGAAAGTTTCGAAGCTTAACCATATATAACCATTTTTCAACCGTGTTTTTTATTTTTCTTTATAGGAAATAATCATGGATGAAGACACCCAACATTTTTCTCATCCGGTACATGCCTTAGTGTGTATAGGAAATAGGATTATTTTGCTTTCATCTGTCTATATGTATAAGTTACATGCGTATAACATATTTTAGCACAACTCTTTTTTTTTATGTAAATAATTTTGAAGGGTCAAGGAAGCTCTTGGGAGCAACTGATGTGGCAAGCAGAGAGACAGATGATGACGTGTCAACGGCAAGAAGATGATGCACCGGCAAGTGAAGAAGGTGTTCCCTTTTTACGGTGGGGAACAACCCACCGGCGCTCTTCACCTCCTCCAGCTGCCCCAACCAGGCCTAAACCCAGGCCTAGATCCAGGCCCATAACTTCTCTCTATATATAAAAAAAATACCTTACAACATATATTGATAGTAGTACAGACTACGAAGTATTGACCCGGTTTGGTTCGTTTAGGTTGATACCAGACATTACAATTATTGTCTTATTTGCTGCATTGACCATGTTTTGATAGCTTTTGGTTATGTGTAAGGATAATTTTCTCTCATATTTTTACAAAAAACAGATACTACGCAAAGCTGTGTCACCTAACACTAAGGAGAGGAACACTCTCAAATCAAATTATGTAAAATGTTAATAATTAATTCTAATCATAAATGAGAATAAGAATTCGATTACAATTGGAAATGGAAGCTATCTAATCTCTAGGAAATCACAACTGGATAAATCCGACAGTGGTAAAAAACTCATAAACTCATAAACCATATTCTTAGGTTTAACACGAATCTTTCTTCTTAACCGGGTGGCCATTTCATCTGTCGCCCCCCAAGGACGTGCAAATGAAGATGGTAAACGGATTGGCCTGGATGAGAGAAAGTAAACTCAGTTAAGTGGATGATTATGGTGATGTTTGGTTGGATGGAAAAGAAAAGACTTACAGGCTTCAACACCGTTGTTGATAACCACACGGAACCCATCGAGGATTCCCTCTTTCTCAGCAACTATCTTCGATGCATGTAGAAGTTGGCCAAGAACATCTACGTGTCTTGGTTCAGCCTGCGATGATATGTTTAGGTAAGATCTTAATCTGTAACAACAAAAGCTTCTCACATGATTTTCTCATGACTTGTTCCTCTTATTATCGGTTTATAATCACAGGCAGGCAAAGATAAGGCAGCATTTACAAATAATGATAAGAAACACTGGCATAAAGCTAGTCCTTACTCGTTACAGAACACAATAATATTGGCATGAAGATAAGATTCTATGAGATTTTAAAGAGCAGACTAAAGGAAGACACAAGATGAAATGGCAAGAGAGTAAACACTATATAGTTGAGTTAGAATTTAAAACTGACTCACGTTGCCAAGCATGGTCAAGCCATCTCTCAACTTGGGGATAACCAAAACATGAACGGGAGCCTGTGGGTTTATGTCTCTGAATGCCAAAACGTTTTCATCTTCATAGACAATGTCAGATGGAATCTCTTTTGCTATAATCTTGTCAAATCTAAAACCACAAGATAATAATGATCGTATTAGTCATAAACTTTCAAAAATCACATCCAAACCCCATAACCAACAAGGTCAGATGTTTGTAAAATTTTGTCGCATTCGTAGCAAAAACTTAAAACATGGATTGCTTTGAAATGAGAGCAATTAATCCCAAAACCCATCTCCTGATCCCAAACAATATAGACATACCCAATGATTCTTCAGAAACATTACTATAATTCTCAGATTTCACTCCAGCATATCATAATTTCAGTCTTTCAGATGAATATCTTAACGAGATCAGAACGAGAAATCAAAATTAAGAGAAACCATACATGGTCGGAGCTCCGGTGTCAGCAGATGCAGCTGCAGCTTTCGCGGCCGCCTCTTCATTATGAGCAGCACGTGTAGAGCAATTGTATCTACCCAATCGATTAAACCAAAATCAGCTCCAAAATCCCAATAATCCACATAACATAAACAGATAGAATTGAGAAATTCTCACCTTGCGGAACGATTATAAGGAAGAACCCTGATCAATTCTCCAGCGGAGAAGAAAATTCTCGAAGCTCGAACGGATTGAGCAACTCTCTCCGCTGTAGAGAAGTTCCTGGAAAAACAAAACAAACCTCGACGCCATTAGCAATTCAAAAAAACCTAATTCTTAATATCTGTATCGAAGCAGCACAGAAGAGAGAGAGAGAGAGAGAGAGAGAGTTTTACCGAAGCAGCATAGAAGAGGCAGTGACAGCCATTGAAGCTCTCTGCTTCGTTAACCGTTTCGATCGGTCTTTTCTTCTAAACATTTAGAAACAAACGACGTCGTATTTATAGTTTATCAATATACAGTACGTCGTCGTATGAAATCTTTATACAATTGCGTTCACAAATATTTCAAATAAATATTATTTTTATAATGTATCATTTTAGAAAATAAGAAGAGAGTAGAAGGAGAAGGAGACGGCGACAATGGCGAATTTGACGATGAGATTACCAATTAGCTTAAGGAGCTTCTCTGTTTCAGCTTCTTCATCTAACGGTAAGGCTCAGAAGCACTAACCCTTACATAGTAGTCTGAAATTAAGCTTGAAGCTTGAATTGAGTCTCTGTGTTTGGTTTGATTACAGGATCGCCGCCGGTGATCGGAGGATCTACCGGCGGTGTAGGTCCGATGATAGTGGAATTACCGTTGGAGAAGATACGGAGACCGTTGATGCGAACTAGATCCAATGATCAGAACAAAGTGAAGGAACTCATGGATAGTATCCGTGGAATCGGTCTTCAAGTTCCGGTTATGCAACTTGGTTATCCAATTTTGATTACAAATATCTTCGATTTGTGATTCAACGAACCCAGAATTATATAATCAAAAATATTGAAGAATCTAGTTTTGTTGTTTGTGAACAGATTGATGTGATTGAAGTTGATGGAGCTTACTATGGTGATTTTTTTCTAAAATTCATTGTTTCTTTGTGATTTCTGTAAAAATAAAAAATCTGTTTTTTTTTTAAAGCTTATCCTCCATTGTTGCAGGGTTCTCGGGTTGTCATAGGTACGAGGCGCATCAAAAGCTAGGGCTCCCAACTATACGCTGCAAAATCCGCAAAGGAACAAAGGAAACACTAAGGTAAAAAAATGTTGTCTTCTTCAAAAAAGCTTTTTTTTTCTTTTTCTTATGAAATAATTGGATTTGTTTTACATAATTAAGCTTCTATCGTTTCACAGGCATCATCTTCGCTGAGAGAATTTTTACTTTTATGTATAAAATTTGTATGATAGGAACTCGAGAGTGTGAATGAAAGTGGTTATCTTTAAATTAAAATAAGAACTTTGTACAATCTCTGTGATAAAAGGAAGCTGTGTTTGTTATAGATTGATGGATTACTTTGAAGATCTTAGCAGCGTTTTGGTGGCATTTATATATGAATCATTGTTCCGTTCTTGCTTAAGCTTTGTGCAGAGGGTTCTTTTGGGTCTAAGACTATATCTCGTCTCTTTATAGAACACTAGACAAGTCATGTAACTTGGTTTAATTCTTCGGTCTGGTTCGTATATAGTTGATTATCATTGCAATAGAAAGAAGTGGGATACGAATTGTGTTCATGTCCCCAAGGGAGGTTAGAAGCTTTGGAGTGATGAAGCTCAAAGCTTGACGAAGCCCAACATATATAACATACTTCATCTTCTTATCTCTCCTTTTCGTATTTTTTCCTAATGTGATTACCTCTCCTTATCTTCGTTGCAAGAGAGAGAGAAACAGCGAAAGGCTATAAGAACCTTGTAACACTAACAGAGCAATGTAAGTGACGCTGAGATGTTCATTAGATATATAAGTCTAAAGGAACTCGTAAATACGGGTGTTCTTTCTGTTTTCGGCATTTGAAATTGAAGATACACTAGAGCCAATTAAATTAGAAAGAAGAACTAACAGTATCATGTACAAAGGCTTTCCTTGTAACCTACATCAAGGTGCCTTTCTCTCCACGAAACCGACTATTATATGACGTTGATGTTGGAGATAGGATTGACCTATCAGCCCGGCCCATGACGAAGTTCAAAGCCCATGTTTCAAAGCCCGGTTGCGAGGCCCATGGAACCCAAACCCCTCGACCAGCTAGTCTACGACCTGTTACGTCGGGCACAGTGCTCGAGAGAGCGCAGTTTGCCGTTCTGACACCCTGCAGCTACTCGAGTGAGACTCAGCTACCGAGTTGACTTCGCCGTTCACGCGCTAAGCGGGAAAAATGCCTCGACAAACACGCACTGGGCGGGAAATGCAGTTGGATCGCTATAAATACCCCATGCAATTCATTAAAGAGGAGGTCCGCAAAATCTCTCTAGAATTAATACCGAGCTCTAAACTGAATACTTGTAATCCTTCCGACGAATCGTTTAGAACACCGAACTGAAATCCCTGCTGATTCAGTTCGTCGTTCTATACGACCACCGTCTTTTAGTGAAATACAAGGTTCCGACCTTACACCCGAACTGTTCATACGTGACCCGAGCTGAGTATTATCGAATCTGTCCTATTAAACGGAAATATCGCCCCCACATTATCATCAATTAATCACAACTCCCATCATGTCGACTCATAACCTATCTGTTTATATTGGTCCTTATTAGACTAACATTTGGCGCTAGAGAGAGGGGGATTTAGACATTTCTTACACGCACGGGGCAGATTCAAGGATGGCAGGACCAAATGTGTCATTGCTACCACTCGCATCTGACACTGGAGAGCTCGTCCTATCACAAAACCTAAGGGAGCCCGATCTTCAAGCGACAACGCGAGCCACGGCGCCTAGGCCCCTGACACAAAGCAACGAGATTCCTACCCTAGAGGCCCCAACCGAAGAGCTCGAGCCCGAAGTCACCGGCGGCAGTCGATCGCTACCCAGAGGCGGAATCCCAGCCCGCGCTCAGTTACCACGACATGATGTCGACCTCACGCCAGGGAGCCAGCTCACCATGACGAACGCGCTGCTGAAGACCTTAATCGCGCAAATGACCGAGTCGGCCCGAAGCAACAACGAGCGTTTCGCCGAGCTCGCAGCCGGTCAAAACGTTTGCCATGAACGCCTGGACAACATGGCACCTAGGTGCAACCCAACTGTCGATCGCGCAGCTGAAGAAACCCGGAGACCCCCGAGCTCGTTCTTAAACACTTCCTCAGTGTCTGACGAGCAGGAGGCACTTCGCGCACGCCTCACTCTGGAGGAACCAACACGTCACACACAGGAGTCCTCACAAAGGGCTGAGGAGCGTCTGACGGAAAGAGCTCCCACCAACGAGCTGGGAAGACCAGAGCACCAATGCCCCGGAACCCTTCAAAAAATTCTCGACGACCAGGAGCGAGACCGCGAGCTGGCGAGTATTAGAGCCGAGCTCCGCCGAATGACCTCCACCGTACATCAAGCCACCAACTCGGCCCCAGAGATCGATCAAATCCTCCGGGAGACGCAAAACACCCCGTTCAGCCCCCGTCTGCAAAACACGCCGATCAAGTATCCCGGGAAAGTCAAAATCCTCCCGTACAGCGGACTCACAGACCCTAGCGAATTCATGACCGCGTTCATCGTCGCTACCGGACGACACCAATTCGCCCCCGAAGAGCGAGAGGCCGGTATCTGTCAGCTCTTTGTCGAAAACCTCGTCGGTCCCGCGCTAACCTAGTTCGCTAGATTGGAAACCCACTCGATCCACAACTTTTACCAGCTGTCCGCCGCCTTCCTCAAACATTACTCGATGTTCATCCGGTAAGGAACATCCAACGCCGACCTATGGGCGTTAACTCAAGGAGCGAAGGAAACTTTGCGATCATACATCGACCGATTCAAAATGGTCGTATCCCGAGCTGTCGTATCGGACAACGCGGCCCTTCTGGCCCTTCGCAACGGTCTGTGGTTCGAATCAGCTTTCAAGGAAGATATGAAGCTGAATAAACCGCGAATCCTGGAAGACGTCCTGTGCCGAGCTTCCATCTTCGTCGAGATCGAGGAAGAACGAGCCCTCATGACCAAGAAGTATGCCCCGGGCAAAGCGGCTGTCCCAAAGGACAAAGCCCGAGAAGAGCAATACGAGCCTTGTCAACATTACGACGAGGAATATTTGCAGGAAAAGGGTAAACGGGCTGCGGCCTTCGCTATTACCGACAGCCCGGACCCATCGCCTGTCGAATCCTCTTTAGCGATCAGCGGCGGCACCCAACATCCGCCAAGCTCACAGCAGAATCCCCCGCTCTCCTCGAACAAATGGCAGAACGCCAACTACCAGCCCAGAGATTACGAGGCGTTTTGCGAGTTTCACAAGATGAAAGGTCACCCGACCTCACAATGCCGATCACTCCACGAGGCTCTCCTAGCGCAATATGAAAAGGGGGCCGTCAGGCTAGACGATCGCCCTGCTCCTAGAGGGAATACAAACCGACGAAACAACGGCCAGCAGCAGTTTGGAGGTCGGACTAACGATCAACGTCCATTCAACGACTTCAGAGGCCAGAAAGATAATAATCGACGACGATCTCCTTCACGAGAACGGGATTCCGATAAGCAACCCCGAATCGAGGCCACCCCGCAGAGAGCGAACTCCAGAGGAGCAAGAGCCTCTTCAAATATTACCCCCACCGAGGCAGCTTATCAGGATGATAATGGGCGGCCCTCCCGAGTGCAACGACTCTGTTCGGTCAATAAAAATGTCCGAACAACGAATAGAGGCGAGTCTCAAACAAATGGATAGTGACCCACCGAGCTCAACCGAGGGAGAGATCGACATCACGTTCACCGCGGGCGATGGACGCGGGGTAGCCCACCCACATCATGGCCCGCTCGTCATTAAGCTACGAATTGCAGACTACAACGTCGGAAGAGTCCTAGTCGATAAAGGGAGCTCGGTAGACTTAATCTTCAAGGACACCTGGGACAAAATGAGTCTCACCGGCCTCACCCTCAAGAAATCCAAACGCTCCCTCACCGGTTTTAACGGGGATACAACTGATACGATCGGAATAGTCAAACTCCCGATTTATATCGGAGGAACCACCAGGATTGTCAAGTTCGAGGTTATCGACAAGCCGACGATCTATAACGTAATCTTTGGCACCCCTTAGATTCACATGATGAAAGCGGTGACCTCCACCTACCACCAATGCCTAAAGTTCCCCGTTGGGTCAACGGTCTGTACAATCCGCGTATGTCCCGAACTTGCTTCAAAGTAGAGCACAAGCTGCAAAAGGCAGCTAGGACGTGCTAAGTGATCGATTGCCATATCTCAAACGATCCCGACCTCCACAGCCAGCTAGCTCGGAATCTGGTAATTCAGACAAACATCGATCCGACCAATAAAGAGCAATGCGTCGGAATAGAGGCCGATCTAGAGACAGCCGTGAGAGACGAGCTAGTCGATTTTCTCAAAGAGAACGTATCAACCTTCGCTTGGTCGACCAATGATATGCTCGGGATAGATCCGGCGATTGCCAGCCACGAGCTCAACGTCGACCCGACGTATAAATCAATCAAGCAAAAACGTCGCAAATGAACCCCGAGCGGGCGCAAGCCGTAAATGACGAGGTAGAGCGGCTGACCGCAGCCGAGTCCATTACCGAAATAAGGTATCCCGAGTGGTTGGCCAACCCAGTGGTCGTGAAAAAGAAATCGGGGAAGTGGAGAGTCTGTGTAGATTTCACCGACCTCAATAAGGCGTGTGTGAAGGACAGTTTTCCGCTTCCTCGCATCGATCAAGTTGTCGAGGCAACCACTGGGAACGAGCTCCTTTCCTTCATGGATGCTTTCTCGGGTTACAACCAAATCCGAATGCACCCGGATAATCGTGAAAAGACTGCATTCATCATAGATCGGGGAACCTATTGCTACGAGGTCATGCCCTTTGGACTAAAAAACGCAGGAGCCACTTATCAGCGACTCATTAACAAAATGTTCGCCGACGAGCTCGGGCGCACAATAGAGGTCTACATTGATTATATGCTTGTAAAATCCCTTTTGGCGAAGGATCACGTCGGCCATCTTAAGACTTGCTTCCAAACCCTCAACAAGTACGGGATGAAATTAAACCTAACGAAGTGTACCTTCGGAGTAACATCAGGCGAATTCCTGGGGTACATCATTACACAGCGTGGGATCGAGGCCAACCCGGCACAAATCGGAGCGATCCTTGAGCTACCATCACCAAAAAACAAGCGTGAGATCCAAAGACTCACGGGAAGAATCGCCGCCCTCAATCGTTTCAGGGACGAACGGTGCGAAGAAGCATTTCAGCAGTTGAAGGCTTACCTTTCTATGCACCCTGTCCTCTCTAAGCCCGAGGTGGGAGAAACCTTGTACCTCTACATTGCAGTCTCCCATCTTTTATGTTAGCAAGGCGCTGGACGGGGCCGATAGTCGATATCCCGCACTCGAAAAGCTAGCTCTCGCCGTTATAACGGCAGCCCAGAAGCTCAGTTGCCGTTCTGACCAACCAACCGTTGAGAACGATTCTTCATAGCCCGAGTCAATCAGGCCGGATAGCTAAGTGGGCAGTTGAGCTAAGTGAATACGATGTTGAGTATAGGGGCCGACCTGCCGCCAAGTCCCAAGTACTAGCGGACTTCTTGATTGAGCTCGCCCCCGAGTTGATAACTACTGAAGTTCCCACACAATGGACTCTACACGTCGATGGCTTATCTTCGCGTCACGGCTCCGGCATCGGGATCAAACTCGAGTCCCCGACGAGCGAAATATGAGAGAAATCATTCCGCTTGGCGTTCCCGGCCTCATATAACGAAGCCGAATACAAAGCTGAATACGAAGCTGAATACGAAGCTTTAATCGCCGGACTCAAATTAGCAAAGGGCATCTGGAGCAACGAACATCAGGGCATACTGTGACTCGCAGCTCGTCGCCAACCAGTTTAGCGGCGAGTACGAAGCCAAGAACGACCGCATGGATGCCTATCTGAGAGTCGTGAAAGACTTGGCCGCCGAGTTTGGGGAGTTCAGTCTTACAAGGATACCCCATGGCGATAACACTTCTGCTGATGTGCTGGCCGCTTTGGCCTCTACCTTCGATCTGACCCAACGCCGGGTTATACCCGTCAAAAGCATTGACCGTCCGAGCATCACCCTCCCCAGGGGAGTCGCCCTCGTCGAAAGCACCTCGACAACCGACCTCGACCAGGGAAACAAGCAAGACATCGCGGATCATCTCCCCCCACGACCCGAAGAGCCAACTTCCCCGGACTGGTGAACTGAGATAATGGCGTACATAGAAAGCGGCATGATCCCTACCGACAAATGGGCAGCACGGCGTCTGAAAAGGAAGAGGGCACGCTATGTTCGGCTAGACGGAAACCTGTACAGATGGAGCTCCTCCGGAGTTCTCCTAACTTGTCTGTACGGGGACGAAACAATCGGCGTAATGAAGGAACTACACGAAGGCGCCGGAGGAAACCATTCCAACGGCCGAGCTCTCGCAGTCAAAATCAGGAATCAGGGGCACTTCTGCCCAACAATGTTCAAAGACTCCGAGAAGTTCGCAACACGGTGCGAACAGTGCCAACGACACGCTCCCATGATACATCTACCCACCGAGCTCCTCACCACGGCAACCGCACCTTACCCCTTCATGCGATGGGCGATGGACATCGTAGGGCCCATGCCCCAGTCTCGAGGAAAAATGTATATACTTATCATGACGGACTACTACACTAAATGGGTGTAAGCCGAGTCCTACAACAACATCCTCGCCGACGACGTGCGGAAATTCCTATGGAAATTCATTATCTGCCGCCATGGACTCCCGTACGAGATCGTCACATACAACGGCCCACAATTCATCTCGGGTCTTGTCGAGGACTTCTGCGCTAAATGGAAAATTAGGCTGAGCAAGTCAACACCGCGATACCCTCAGGGCAACGGGCAGGCCGAGGCAACGAACAAGGCAATACTCGACGGTCTAAAGAAGCGGCTTGGCGCGAAGAAAGGATTATAGGCCGACGAGCTAGACGGCGTACTCTGGAGTCACCGTACAACACCACGCACCGCATCCGGCCGAACTCCTTTCTCCTTATCTCACGGAATGGAAGCAATGGCCCCATCCGAAGTCGGGATTCTAACTCTCCGCCGATCAATGCTGGTACAAAACCCCGCACTCAATATCGAGTTGCACCGAACAGAAGAGGATTTCTTAGAAGAACAACGCGACGACGCTTTGCTTTGGATCCAGAATTACCAGTAGCTCGCCGCCAAGTATTACAACAAAAAAGTGAAAGGCAGATACTTCGTCAAGGGAGACTTAGTGTTACGGAAGGTGATCGAAAACACCGTGGAAGAAAACGTCGGGAAGCTCGGCGCACACTGGGAAGGCCCTTACCTCATCTCCTGGATTGTTAAACCTGGCGTTTACGAGCTGACCACAATGAATGGCGAAGCAATCCCGCGCTCCTGGAACACGATGAATCTCAAGCGATTCCATTTTTAGTGTCCCTATATAATGTTTTCTCTGTAACAATGCGGATACCGAACTACGATTGACTTGATCCCCCTGATAGGGGGTACGTAGGCAGCCTCTCACAAAAGTGCAGCTATAATATACTCTTTTCCAACTAATCTCATCCTCTCAACAAAAAAAAAAAAAAAAAAAAAATCAAGTTATCACTCGCGCAGATGAATGTATTATAGCCGAGTTCTCACTCGCACCGATCTCACCTACAACCTATAAACGTGCAGCCGAGTTCTCACTCGCACCCATCTCTCACGTACAATCTATAAATGTGTAGCTGAGTTCTCACTCGCACCGATCTCACGTACAGCTTATAAACGTGCAGCCGAGTTCTCACTCGCACCCATCTCACGTACAAACTATAAACGTATAGCCGAGTTCTCACTCGCACCAATTTCACATACAACCGAGTTCTCACTTATACTTATCATGACCGAGCTCATACTTAAGCGATAAAAGAACTAGAGAAAAGCAATAAAAGAAACCATTATATATATCTTAAATCGTTCGGGTTTTACAAACGAGCTAGAAAAAAAAGGAGCAAAGATAGCAAATAAAAACAAAAAAGGGTAGCAAAGAAAAAATAGCAGCCTCCGATCATGACGCCCTCGACTCGGGATTTTCATCCTCATCTTCCGACCCATGCTCAGAAACACGCACTCCCGACAACACATCCTCGGTACCCTCTAAAACGGAAGAGGAACCGAAGGGACTTCGAAATCTTCTGACCGAAGCTTCGAGATAGGGCTGGCCCGCAGCTGAGCCATATAAGTATCCGCGTCATCCTTAACCTGTTGCAGCCGAGCTGGCGGCACGGTAACACCATCCTCCTCTTGGATCAGCTCGAGGAAACGCCGCGCCCCGTGAGCTTGGGCGTACAGAAGTTTGATCGGCTCAGCCTTCTCACGAGCTTCCATGTTTTCCTTCACGAGTCGAAGCTTCGCATCACAGCTGGCTTTATAAGAGAGCCACTTCTGCAAGACTTTATCCCTCTCTAACCCGAGGTGGACCTTAGCATTTGTAATATTCGTCGTCAGACGAATATTGTCTTTCTTAAGCAGGTCGCGCTCCACTGCCACGGACCGGGCTTTTTCAAGCTCAACTTCAAGGCCGACTAACCGGTCCCGATTAACCATCAATTCAAACCGACTTGTGGCGAGTTCAGCTTCCAAAAGATCGGCTTTATCTTTTAGCTTATCTACCTCTGCGGCTAACTCAGAGGATCTGTGACGCTCCAGATTAGCTTCCTTCTCCAGCTCCTCGATCCGCCTCGCTGAATCGATCATTTGACCTCGCGCTGCTTCCTTCTCAACATCAGCAAAATCGCAGGCCAGCCTAACCTGCTGCTCGTAATCACGCGCCAGCCCGGCAAGCGCATATCCCATCTGCAAGAAAGAGCGTCAGCATTTGTTCAGAATCAACAAGGCAAGTTAAGTGGTTACCTTCACAAAGCACTTGGACGCGAGAAAAAAGGACTCCGGCGCTGCCATTTCTTCATTAGACGGAAGGGTCACATCAGATGCGGCTATGGCATTTTCCTGCTCTTCGACTCCTACCTCGTCGGGTCTCTGGACTAGATCGGGAACATGAGCAGGACTTTGTACCTCCGTTTCGACGGGAGGGTCCACCATCACATGCTCCGGGCTTATTGAACCGCCCTCGTGGACAGCGACATCTTGATCAGGAGCAACTTCAGAGTCAGGGAGTAAAATAGGAGATGCCCCGGACCTTTCATCTGTGCCCACAATGTCAGAAGCAGGGACTTGACGTGCAGCAGCCTCTGAGGAGATCGCGGGAGCAGCCCGAGCTGAAGGTGGCGTCTCCAATCTCTCGACATAATCTGGCATGTCGAACTCCGGGTTAAGCGTGAGATCCACCACGTCTTCGGCTTCTGTGGCTGGAGTATTCCGAGCTACCGGAGGAGCAGGTCTTCGCACCGACACGTAATCAGGCATGTTGAAATACATTCTCTTCAATTTGCCTGAAATCACTAAAGACAGTAATCGATCTAGAGGGAGTTAGTGAACGAATTCGGATACAAGTAAGCTCGGTTACCTGTAAGCCCGGTCCAGGTAATCCTCGCCTCCTTGAGACAAGCACGCGCCGCAGTAAGATCTTCCGGAAGTCTGGATCTGACGGGATGACGCTCTGAAAGAAAAAACGAAAAAGTTAGAATTAAGACAAGAAGAAATTCCAGTCGACCTGATAGAGCTCTACCCGGGGAAAGATTCCACTCGGACCGATATGACGCCTCGGGATCCAGGCCCATCTCCCTCCCGATCATTACGAACACATAACGTTGCGCCCAATCATCCACCTTACTGGGCTTGTTCGTAATAAGCCCAGCCTTTGCCTCGAACGACGCATAAAAGGTGTCGGGCTCTGACGAGGTAAGTTTGAGAGACGTCAGTTCCTCGAAGAGATCGGACATCAGCTCAATCCCGTGCTCAGCGGCCAGCACGTAGGCGGATATCATGTTAATCACTGAGGTCGCACTTATTTGAGAGAAGGCGAGCTGACGAGCGCGACAATACTGGATAAACACCTCGGGCAGGGGAAGCCAAAGCTTGCACTTCAGGAAATACTGATCGTACAAGCAAGTGTAGCCGATCGGCGGCGTCCAGGGACGTTGATGCTGTGTTGGTAGGATAAATCTACAGGTCGGAAACATGTTTGCAAGAGTGGAAATTATCTTGGTGGTCGACCACGTCGGTGCACCTCCCTCGTAATAAGAGGCCTTCCGCGGTTTCGGTTTTCGGCCACCAGCTCGTGTTGTCCTTACAGCGTCCCCACGAACCGGTCTGATTGGAGGACCTATCTGAAGGTCCCGACCTCTGCTGCCTCCAACGTGATGTCTTGGGATAAGGCTAGTTTGAAGCATCGGCATACCGCTACCGATCTGATCTTCATGGCCTTCTCGACTCGAAGATGCGATAGTATTCCCATCCCCTCGCCTTTTGAGGACACCGACTTGGGGACGGGCTGATGATGTCCCGGCCTCAGCAGCTTGGGATCTTCTGCGAACCAGAGCGGCGGCACCACCATCATCTTCTTCCTCGGAAAATCCCGCCCTGTTCGTTTTCAGGGAGACGTTCCCAGAACTAGCCCGGTCGCCGCTGTGGTGAATGGAGCCAGAATCGGTGCTAGATTCAGCGTGAATTCCGTCAAACAGATCTGACATGTCGTCGAAGAGTAGGAGGAAGAGATCGAGAGAGATGAAGGGAGATCCGGCGTAATCTTTCCCGAGAAAATCAGAGAAAACGAGAGAAATGAGGAGCGAGAGAAGCGAGTGTTTACCTGTTTCGCAGAAATGGCGGAAATAAAACGAGGATTCGCCTTATAAAGCTGAGAAGCGACGGTTCGGCTTCGACACGGGAAACCGAGAAGATGCCGTTCTATTACCCACTCCTAATCCTACACGTGGCGCACACGGGCAGACATCAAGGAGCATCCCATGATTACATCTCGCGGATCGACACGCAAAGGGGGCCCACTACCAGTCAGTACGGTGATATGATCGTTTCTCCACGCGCGGACGCGAATCTCACGCACGTCATAAGAATAGTGACTCCCGAACACGGTAAGTCACGGGAAGCGGAAACCCTAGCAGATCAAAACATCCGATGTGGCGAAAAATGGGCCGGTCTGGAGTTGACAATTTATACTCCGGTCTGTTCGATGTTCCTTTTCACACCCCGGACTAGGGGGGCTATTGTTGGAGATAGGATTGACCTATCAGCCCGGCCCATGACGAAGTTCAAAGCCCATGTTTTAAAGCCCGGTTGCGAGGCCCATGGAACCCAAACCCCTAGACCAGCTAGTCTACGACCTGTTACGTCGGGCACAGTGCTCGAGAGAGCGCAGTTTGCCGTTCTGACACCCTGCAGCTACTCGAGTGTGACTCGGCTACCGAGTTGACTTCGCCGTTCACGCGCTGAGCGGGGAAATTGCCTCGACAAACACGCGCTGGGCGGGAAATGCAGTTGGATCGCTATAAATACCCCTTGCATTTCATTAAAGAGGAGGTCCGCAAAATCTCTCTAGAATTAATACCGAGCTCTAAACTGAATACTTGTAATCCTTCCGACGAATCGTTTAGAACACCGAACTGAAATCCCTGCTGATTCAGTTCGTCGTTCTATACGACCACCGTCTTTTAGTGAAATACAAGGTTCCGACCTTACACCCGAACTGTTCATACGTGACCCGAGCTGAGAATTATCGAATCTGTCCTATTAAACGGAAATATCGCCCCCACATTATCATCCATTAATCACAACTCCCATCATGTCGACTCATAACCTATCTGTTTATATTGGTCCTTATTGAGACTAACAGTTGACACAGTCTTGTTTCCAGCGACTCTGAACAACACTCAGATAAGCTTCTTGGACTCCCAAGTCAAGAGAGAGATCGACGTAGTTGGGATCGGAATCTCCAAACTTCAATCTCGGCGGTTGAGGTGTCGTTAACAAAGAGGTCCGCAATAAACTTCTTTCATTACGTGGTACTCAAACACTCTCTAATTTGGCACTTGCACTAGCTCATTTCCATATTAATAAAGCACTACGATTATTCATTTCAACTCGTATTGATTCTTGATCGTAGTTCCTTCCTGGTTATTGATCATGAACTAAAAAGTAAAAGCACACAAATATACTTAAGCGTGAATTTTGACACCCACAGCTATCTCGTAGGAAGAAGTTTGGTGTTATTGTGTAGAAATAAAAAATAAGTGCTAAAAACGAAATACAACAAATTTCAGCCCCCTCATAATTAGAAGATATGATCAATGTGTATATTCAATTTTTAAATTTCGGTTTAACAAAACAAACCGGAAATCATACTAAACATGGTATTGACAAATCATATTATTCCCATGTGATTAGATATACTATGTGGGCACGTTAGTTTAAATTTGGTAAAAAAATTACTTCCAATTAAGGGGGAAAATCTCATTTTCAAATTTAAATCCAAATTGTTTAACGGAATAAACCAGGGCATTGTAGTAATTACGTATTAATTTGCCTAACCACTACAAATAGAAGCTTTTCTTATCTTCCTCGCATGTATTCATTTCATCACCGACTCAAAACAAGGAACTTTACGATGTCAAAATAGAATCAATCCAATCATTTCTGCAGCGATGAAAATCATTCACAGTGATGACATTTGATCGTATTTTGGTGAAATATTTGTCGCCGCCGTAAAGAGAAGCCTGCGATTGAATCCTTCCGATTACTCAAATCAATCAGGTAAGAGGTTACAACCTATAAATCCTCTTCTTATCGATTATTAGTTTGTTTTTGATTCATCGATCATTTCATTTTGGAAAAAAAATCTCTTCCGATTATTCCAGAACAGAAGCGTGTGATTGAGAATCTGGGTCCGTTGCTTCAACCGTTTCACAAACCCTTCTAATTGCGCATAAATCCTTATGGTATAAACCATTTTCTTAGCAATTTTGAAGATTCAAGTGAATTAGACGAAATTGTGTGATCATGATCTTCATATTGACTCTGTTTATCCTATCGGTGGTTGAATCTTGGAATTATGTCAGTTTTTCTATGGTTAATCAACGTAATAGGTTTTTGAAAAACATGTGTTTTTATTTGATAAATTGTTTCTTCGATTATGATAATTTTAGCGATTTGAAACTATTTGTGATAATTTTTCTCTGTTTATCTCAACTATCATCATCTGTCATTTTTTTTTGTCATCAACTATCATCATCTGCCAAAGCAGATGCAATTGTATAAGCTTGGTGGTTCAGTTATGTGGCTCAATTTCATAATCACTTTTATTAACTCACAACTTTAAAAGCTGTTTTATAGAGAAGACAAAGTAATAGTTTTCTTAAGTAAAAGGTGTGTAGAGAAGACAAAGTAATTGTAATTTATTTGTAGGGAAACATTATAAAGCTTGTTGATCAGCCTATCACAACAGAGAAGATAAAGAGAGTTGTTCAAAAAGAGCTTGAGAGGTAAGGTCTAGATGCTAATATTTGATTAGAAACACGAAAGTTCTAAGCATTGATATAACCAAAACTTGGCCAATGTTTAGAAATAACTACATTGGATGGCTGAGTGGTGTTGTGTAAGTGAAAAAGAGATGGTAGCTGTAGTGTTTTAGTATCCATAAGATGTTACCTGATTCTCTTTTTCATGTTTGTCTTATCTCCATTTCAATAGTTAAACTTTATTCTTGGAATATCTTGTGAACATAATTAGTTAGCCAGAGGATCCCATGAGGAAGGTTCGGTTTAGTTAGTTTTATAATCTTCTGTTATTTATTTGCTCTGTGTTTACTCTTTGTTTGTTATAGACTTAATTGATAAGGTACTTCGTGTTCAAGAGAAGAAAACTTTTAAGCTGCAATGACCAACAGTTTCGGCGACCATCTGCTAGACAATAACATACGAGGTTAAGGTGAGGTACCTCTCTATCTCCTACAACAAACTGGCCACAGACTAGTCCTCTGGCATGTGGCTTGTTCCTCATGTATTTATGCATAGAGGCTTTCTCTATCTCAAAAACAGATCTTAAGAAAGCAAAAACACAAAACACAAAACACTCTTGTGTGATTGATTATTTCTCAGCTTTCAGACGCTTTACTGATTTCTCAGCGATCAGATTTCTTGATTATTGGATTTGATTTTAGCTACTTGCAGGAGAAGATAAAGAATGCTGATTGAAATATTGCAGCAGATAAAGAGATTTGTCTCGTAAATAATTATTTATTTCTCAATAAGGGTCACTAAGGGTGTGTATAAGAATTTAGCTTTTTGGGGACTTGCAGGAGGACGTAAAGCTTGTTGATCAGCTTATTTTCCAGCAGCGTATACAAAGAAAATGTTTGAATTCTTTTGAAGGTAAGGTCTCTAGAAGCTAGTATTTGTTTAGAAATATATGATTGCTGAGTGATGTTGTGAAAGTGAGAAGGAGATGCTATACGTTTTTGTGTTTACTATTTAGTTTCCCTAAGATATTTCTCCATTTCAGAGCTAACAACACTTTTGCAAAAGAATCATATTAGATTCTGGGAGAATCCTGTGAAAATAAGATATAGTTAAACTGTACGATTCTGTATTTTTTGTTGGTTTAGTTTATAGCCTTTTTGTATTTTATTCGGTCTATGTTACTCTGTTTGTTGCTAGCTTACTAATAAATTGCAAGTGAAGAGATCCGTAAGTTAGAAAGAACAAAAGGGAGACTATTCGCTAACCAAGACATACAAGGGTTAAGGTGAAGTCTCTTTGTCTCTCTCTCTCCTTTACCGCAGTTAGACACGTAGGATATAGTCCAAGAACTAGAGAAGATAAAGCAGACTTGCGACTTCCAACAATGCATTACCTGTAATTTTTGCTTTATGCTCTTTTGAACCCTTTAAATATTCGTTCTATGTTTAAGGTTCTTGTTTTTAACAATTGTCTTTTGGTTTCAAGAGCTTTCTTAAGCCAAAAGAACTTCTGACAATGATTTCAAGATGGAGGATTGTTTAGCTGCAAAGAAGATATGAAAACCATTCAGCCAACAAAGGTATGTTTTTTAAGGGATTTATCAAACAACAACCTAAGAAGATATGTTCCGATTCCTTCCTTTAGTCAAACGGAAGAAAGATAGATAGAAACATACCGATTCCCTAAATACCCTATAGCCTTTGGTAAAATTTTAGAACTTCTTATAAGTTGACCACATAGAGTTTATTCGTTTCAGTATATGGAAGAGCCAAATTAAAAAACTCCTGAATATGAGAAAGCCAAGCATTTTCTTAATACTTCCTGTTAAGGTAATATGATTTCACAATACCATGTTTTCTTTTATTTTACTCGTTATAAGTTTCATGGTTTTCAACGGATGTGAAATTTACCTGTCGTTTGAACCTTTGCTTTACTTCTTTTTTTTACTTTGCATTACTTTGTCCAGGTTAAAAGTATGAATGAGAAGCAACCTTCGTCTGAGTATAGTAAGTTTTATTTCTTGGCTATAGTTTGATTGTATAAATTTTCTTGTTATTTATCTTTTTGATATTTATAACCCTGCTCAAAAGTAATAACAGTGTTCTATTTTGTAGGAGCAGCAAAGTATTTGGAGATTACTTGGTGTTGTCGAAGAACAAGTGACTCTTGGATGACGTAACTCTCTTTTATCTTTCACTCACTCCCTCTCTCATGACAACACAAACACCAAACTAAAAAAAAACTCAAAAAAAAAAACAGTTAACATAAACATAACACACAACAACAATTAAAACACACTAAACAAAAAAAAATTCATACACACAAAATGGAAATACACAAAAAATGCAAAAATAAACTCCCCAATTTCACCTACACATAAGCGCCACAACTTCACGATCATATCAATTCCTCAACATTAACAATCGCATTAACTACAGAATTTCACGATCACATAAATGTATTTACTTCCCTTGGAGCACAACTTGAATTTAGATTCTTTTCTCTTTTTGAGCATCGATGACTTGTATAATTGTAACTCCATTCTTGTTTTAGTTATTCCCTTTGCAAAGTATTTTGAACGTCAGTAAACTTGTAAATTCTATTATTATCAATCGTTACGTTGCTTATATTATTCAATTTAGATTCTTTTTTCGATGTCTTTTTGAGCATCAATGATTTGTATATAATCTATTCTTCTTCAGTTATTCCTTTCGCAATGTGTTTTGAGCGTCAGTTAACTTGTAAATTTTATTGTTATATCGTTACATTGCTTATATTATTTTTTTAGTCTGTAAAGTTTGTTTTTGTTGCTTGAATTTGTAATTCAGAGATGATTGATAACAATAAACTAAAGAGTTGAATTATTCTTATTTTCTTTTCATGTTTAGTAATATGGTACTAGGATTCTGATTCAAAATCCAAAAGCTCCTTGTTAAAGTTTCAAGGTAATTTTGTATATACCAAATATTGGGGCTCCTTCCAAAGTTCCAAGATATGAGATATTTATAGATAATACATAGAGGAAAAATTCCGGTATATCAGTAATATAGCAGAAGATCTATGGTATTTTGGAAAATAATAAAAGATTTGCAGTATTTTTTTTGTTAACAATAAAAGATACTCCATCTATCCCATATTACTAAATTTTCTAATAATTTTTTTTTGTTCCAAAATAATAGATTTTCTCAGTTTTCTATGCATCATTTATATTAATATATTTGTTTATGACCATTTGAATTCTGCTATGTTCTTTTTAATTGGCTAATTTTTTATTAATAAGAAAATATTAGTTATTTCTTAATATTTGTGCATTTACTTTAAAAATTTAGTAATATGGGACAGAGAGAGTATGTGATTTTTTAAAAATATCCAAAGATCAGGAGTATTTTGGTAAATAACAAATATGAGCACATCTTATATATAAAAGAAGAATGGGACTCTCCAGACGGTGACACGTCAGCACGGAAGAGATTGACACGTGACAATATTTTGTAAAAAGTTGTTTTTAAAAGAAATATGAAAGGTTTTTTGTATGAATTATAGTAAATGCAATATATTTTTTTTATCTCTTATCATATTTTTATCTTTTATCTCAAATCATTTTTTTTTTCTCTTAAACTTTATTTTCGTGAAAGGAAAAAAAACACAGTTCCCCAAACTCTAATATAACTGTGCGGAACAATGAATTAGGAACGAATCATGAATAAACAAAAAAAATAATTTGTGGAACTATGAATTTGAGTTAGACCCACCTACTACATTTACATATGGATTATAGAAAATATGTTGTAGTTGATATATCTTATAAGAAAGAAAAGCAGAAAAGGAGATCGAATGCTAAAAAAAACGAGAGATCGAATTATACTTTAAAAATTGATATAAAAATACTTATTTGCAAATTACACTATGTGACCGCTCTTTATTTACATTTACTGATAAAATAAAAGAATTTTCAGTGACCCAAAAAACTAAATTCTTTTACATATATATCGGAAACACATTCAAATGTCACCAATAAATCACCAAATACTTGGCAACAAAATTAATTATTTATTGCTGTAAGAAAATATATTTATTATATATTATCTAATTTTGAAAAAAAAAATCAAGTAAAATATTTGGCCTTCAACTATATAGGACTTTCAAATGGGTGGTTCACGTACATTTTGGACCGGTCTAGTATTGATTATTTTGATTACGGACAAATAACGATCATGTTCATTAAAAATATGTCCATTAACGATCATGTGAAAATGGGTTCATATGTTATAAAGGTAATAGGTAAAATGTCTAAATGGGTTCTCCAATGATCAAAATAAAACATATTGTTATAAAGGAAAAAAATCGAATAGGTCAGCTGTAATTTTTCCTCAAATTGATTCCTCATCGGAAGATGTCGAGCCTTTTCGAATTTCAACCTCTACGTATACGTTATAAACCTGGTCTTTTTAAAATTTAAGTGTTTACCTAGAAGAAAATAAAGAGCAAAAAGGTTTAAATTTGTTGATGTTATATGTTTTACAAAAGAGCTCATATCAAGCTCGAAGCCGAGAACTTGATGCTAATATTTTCTGAATAAAACTATGTTTTAAAGTTAATAATTTTTCGTATGTTAAGAGTACAAACTACTCATATTTAAAAATGACTGAGTTTTCTGAGAGATTTCGAAATCACATTACATAACTGTTCTATATATGAAATCACTGGTTAAAAAACTTATTAAAATAGTTTATTACGAAAGATTGAATATTTTCTCCTATCTAATATATCTATTTCTCACTTTCAAATGTTTTCACACAAATATAAAAGTTTAAGTTAACTAAACAAAAACATATTCTATTTGAAAATGATGAACGAAATCCTAAAAAAAACGTGCGAGTACTCATCTAGTGTCAATAACAAACGCTTCTAACACCGATTGTGCAAACCTAATTTTTGTTGTTGTTAAAATTACAAACAAAACTAATTATAAAAATTAAAGAAAAATGGGTAAAAACCCTCACATTTTCCAAAAACATAACTCTCAAAAAAAAATTTGTAGGTTTTTAAACCCTTATTATTTCTTAGAAAACTAAAAGGTGTCTATAAGGTTTTATACACGTATAAAGGCATGTTGTGTATGTTTTTAGAAGGTTACACACGTATTTGAGTCAATTTTTAGTGGCATTTTTATAAAGTTTTAGGGAATGAGCATTTTTGAAAAGTGATAGTGTGCTTGTGATCTCAACCACTTGAAACCAGGTCTTAGCATTGGACGTGGAAGCTAGACAGTTGGGCAAGTGGTCATTGCTGCACACTTTTCGTTTGCCAAAGAGATAGCAAGAGTTTTCTGGTGAGGTCGTAAGGCTCTCATTCTCTCCATCACCAAGTTCATCCTCTGTAATCATATGCAGCTCCAGAAACTTGATTATTTTTCACTAGTGACAGTTTGCATGAAGAAAGAAAAACAAATAATATATATCCTTCTAACATTGCACATGTATTTTTGGTTGCATAGCAGAGCAAAGTGTTTGTTTGAATTTTTAATGCGAGCGGAACAAGACGAAGAGACGGATTTGTCATATTGTAGGTAAAATTGCAAGCATTGGTTTGAAGTTTGGGAATGGGATTCGAAAACTTAGATTAGAGGAGAATCAAAAAGAGAGTAATTAGGAGTAGTGAAAAGATGAAGTTGGATGTGATAACTTCAAAGCCCCATGTTCTCTGTTTAGATCTATTATATAAAGAGAGGGATATGTTTTATAAAGGTGTGACACCTAATTACATCTCTTTATGCAACATCATCATTATCAAATAAATTAAAATAATATTGAAAATTATTTTTTTGTAATTTATTATTTCTATTTTCAAGATACATAAATTGAATTAATCTACATTATTCATAAACAAAATTTTGGTAACCATAGATTTTTGTGTGTCATTAATATAATTTTATAAAATCAATAAAAATTACGCATACTAGTCACAAATTTTGACCAAAAAATTACAATAAATAACAAATCTTTCAAAACTTTTCACCACTAACAAAATCTTATTATTCTCCTTTGAGAATATACGCTTATGCTACTGAGAAAAATGATCGAGAAATAGAATCATATCAGACAAACCTCCGCCTGAACAAACTCTATCCCATCGTCACCGACTGTGAAAGGTAAGATTCAACCAACAATGTTTTTTTAATCTTCTTCGTTTTCTTCAAACTTCCGACTTTTTCTTACAGTTATTCGTTTATTAGCAGACTCTCAACTCAAAACCGATACAATGGTAATATTCATACGATCAACTATATTAAAATCATCAATTTTAGTGAGCTCGGAAGTTTATTTCTATTAATTTTTAAACTCAACCAAAAATTCTCAGGTCTACTCGCATTAACATTGTTAATAGTGATTTTTGGAATCTGAGCAAAACTCAGTTTTGTTGAATCTTCTACAAGATTGCAAAATTTCCTATAACACCCAAAGATTATATTAGTTTCACTTTATTACATATTGTTTCTCTAAAAAAAATATGACTTCTGACGATTCAAATAGAAATCGATAATAATGATAACTAAAATATTTTTTTTTTACAGAATAAAGCAGAATAAAGAGTTTTATGTCCAAAATACAACATAGTTTGTGTGGAATACAAAAGACAAGATTTGGAAAAGAAGCAAATCATGTCTCACAATCCAAAGAAAAAGAATAGTTCAAGTTCACCAATCATCTGGTGAATAAACTATCTAAAGTTATTGTTTAATCTCCTAAAACTGTTAGCTTTGCTCAAACCAATTGACGAAATCTAATATAAAACTTTCCAAGAAAGTTATGATGTTATGAATCTATTAGATGGCGACAAAGAATGGAATGAAGCAATGAAAGATCCATCACAATGGGCTACCACTTATCAATTATCAAAGGAATTTGTAACAATGTTCCTCCATTGTGATGTTATTAATCCTTTGAGTTTGTGAAACAAGTGCTAAAGATATCTCGGAGAGGATATTGTTTACATGCAACGCAAGAGATTCATCAACAAAGACTTGGAACTGAAAGATGACGACATCAAACAAAATATATATATATATATATATATATATATTGATAGAGATCCATAAAATTTTGAAGAAATACAAATTTTTCAGTCGAAGAAATATAAAGATTACTCCCTCTATCCCAAGTTATTGAATTTTCTATCTAAATGCACACTTATTAAGGAAATTTATATTACAAAAATTATCATTAAATGTGTATAAAAAATGAAGGAGAAAAAAGAGAGAAGTCAAATGGGATAAAAAGTCATCGATGGTTATTAGTTTGACTTTTCAAATTCTTTGACCAAATTTTTTGTAGTTATTGTTGAATTAAAATAAATTCAAATTTGCATAGATATTTGGAAAAATTTAATAATTTGGAACCAAGAAAAAAGCCTTAAGAATCTAATAATTTGGGACAAAGAGAGTACCGATGTTGCATCATCTTCTCTAAAACATAGCGGCGACAAAAAGAAAAGATAAAACATGGAGCGTAAAAAGTTTTTGCGAAGATAAACACCATTTGACAACAAATAAAAGAAAAATTCACATTTAACATTAAAAAGTATTAATAATTTTTTTCTTTGAAATATGTATTGGAATATATCTAAATCAATAAATTAGCATTTTAAAAATTAGTATCTTCACAAATTTCACAAAATATAATTTATAATAAAAAATATATACGTATATTAAAAAAGTATCTATTTGCACGGTCCTATTTCTAGTATCTATACAAAAAGAGTATATGCAATTCTGGTGGTAGGATTGTTGCTGGCCCAATGCAAGTAATGCATTTGCACCGTCCAACCCAAATTCAAAATTTTGTCTCTTATTTTTGGTCCAAGTTAATTTAATAAAATATGAACTTAAAAGACGTTTATATTAGTTTGATGATTTTGTTTCAAAACATATAAAATAATGATATTACTCACTTTAAAAATGTATATTTCTATTTAGGGGTTTGTTTTCACTACCACACCAGATTTAGCTTATGATTGAGACAACCATACTGGTGGTAGAGGAACTATGGATGGGAGTTATCAAGAGTTTAGATTTTACAACCATTTTACAAGCATATATTATATATGTTTTTGATCTATGATATTAATAAATATATTTGTTTGATGTTATTTAACTAAATAAATTAGTTAATGTTGATTTAAGTGTTTTGCTAATCAAGCTCATATTAACATAAAAACATGCACAACCCAAATGGAAACATGTGCAAAAACATAATTCAAGGGAAATACATATGTGTTATCTGATGATTGTACGCCACTCCAGAAGCAAAATACGAAGGAAAGCATGCATAACCTTGCATTCCATTTTCGTTCTTATCTGTAGATCACTTTCTATTCCATTTATGACACATATAAAAATTTACTAGAAAATGCATTGGCCTTGGGGTTAGCCTAACATAACGTTTCCATTTATCAGTGCCACCAACAATCATGTAACACACGGATATATACACCAACACATAGCCGGAATTTGCCACATGTGTGTCGTTGCTCATTTTTCATACAACAACTACTTCTTCACCATTGTTATTACCCTTACAATGATAACCGTATGATACCCTTGGAACTTTGAGTTTTCTGATTTAGGACCATAGTAGATGTTTCTTCTTGGATTCCATAACTCAGGGAAAACTATTAAAGTAGCACCAATGGGTTGAATTGGAAGATGTTCTAAAGCTGCTTCCAAAGTTCCAAACATACGTATTAATGTTATTCTGCTCCTTGTTTTAGGAGCGTTTGGAGGATGGTAAGAGAGCAATTGCTAATTGTGAAAGTGGGTGCATTTCATACAACATCAAACCATTGTTATGTGTCAAACCATGCTCAAAATGATGTTTTCTCAGGGAAAAATAAATAAAAAGAAGAAAAAATTTCATTTTAGAATGAAAACAAAATGGTTTATATTTGAGTGGTGCAAGAGAATTTAAAATGTATTGTCGTTCTAACTTAGTGGCAAAGTTTAACATTAGAAACAGCTAGAAATGTTCGATTGCTCTATATAAAGTAGCAGCAAACTATTAATGGAGTCATCTTCATCCTTTGCATGAGTGTAAGTTACACGATCTTTATTTTTATCTTCTTTGGTTCTGTTTTGTATTTTCTTTCTCACATACTAGTTACACATATAGTTTCTTCTGTTTTTAAATTTTCACAAACTTTTTTTAATTTATTTCTGCCATCTCTGTTTTGGATATCGTTACTTGTGGCCTTGAAAGTCTTCTTAAGGTTTTATCCAACTTATCACCAATTCATCTGTAATTTCACTTTCTGGCCTTATGTTCCTACTGTTCTGCATTTCTGAAATTTGGCGTTTGTTTGGGTTTCCTAAAGACGTTTCGTAGGTCGTGATCATGATCGTTATCATGAGGTTTTCTTGTTTCTTAGGTCCCACACACATTTCACTTATTTATTTATTTCAAATATCTTCCTTAGTACTATTTTTTTGGTAAAACCTTATAGTAGTTTTTGATAGTGGAGATGTGAAAATATCTTTAGGTCACTTATAGAAGTGTAGTTAAGGACATCACCAAATTCAATGATATAGTGTCAAAAAAATCTTTCCCCAACCACAATACCAAATACCACAGTAAACAATATATTTCATATTATTATATTATTAAATTTTAATTATTCTTATAACTGATTAGTTATAAATTAAACATAACATTGTAATCGGTTATCCATAATAAATTTACAATCGATAAAATATAAATAGTGAAAATTTACATTGAATAACCAAAGTGGATCCTAACTGAAATTATACACATATTTATGGTATCAAATAACCAAACCGGATCGTAACTGAAACTATGTTAATCTCTAGTACCAAAATACTCAAAACCCGAAAGAACCTAATCCGAACTCGAATCCCAACAAGTATCGAATGTCCAAACCTACAAAATTTAGTTACCTAATAAACAACAATTTACTTATATTATAAATTAATAAAAATTAATATTTTAATTTTTAGTGTTGTGAGTAGTGTTACGCTAAATATAGTGTAACACTTTTCATAAAACACTAAGACCAACTCCAACCGAACGGGATAACACCAAATTTGGTGTCAAACATCCTCCAACGGGACGTTAAAAGAGACGGTATAATTTTTTTTTAGTGTTTTGTAAATAGTGTTAAACCATATTTTGTGTAACTTTATTCACAACACTAAAACTCAAATAATTTTTTTGTCTGAAAAAATCCCATAAAAAACCCTTAAGTAGCTAATGATTCCCAACTTAAATTTTCAACTTTTTTTGTTCCCAGTTAAAATCTTGAACTATTGAATTTTTCCAAATAAAACTTTCAACTCTTAATATTTGTGCCCGAAATTAAGTTGACTAACAGTCAACAATGAACACTAAACGTTGAGCGTAAGTCAAATTTTTTTTTCTTTTTTTTTTAACAGCTTAAAATTTTGATTAATTAGTGTAAGTATGATACAAATATTTAGCTTGCCATGACAGTGGTAATACATACATCGTAAACAAATTTTGAGTAAACTGGGTTATGCGGGTGCGGGTTGTGGAGAAGGTGCGGGTGTGGATCGGGATATTTGAGAAAAAAAAGTTATAAAGAGCCCGCATAAGTAACTAAAAAAAACAATCCGGCCCAATTCAACCCAAAAACATTAATATCCAGCCATGACGGGTTATCCGCTACAAATATTTAGGTCGTAAACAAATTTTGAGTGAAACGGATAATCCGTTATTGGAGTCAAAAAAAAATTAAAAATTGTCTTTTAATATAAATAAATTTTTTTCTAGCAAATATACTCATGCTCCAAATTAAGTTAGAGTTGTTGCTTTATTGGAGAAAGAAAACTACAAAAACATTAAGTTTTTTCTATTTTATTATGTTAAATAAAAACATAAAAATAATATTTTTGCAAATGGACCAAAAATTGTTGAAGGTTTAAGTTGGGAATCATTTGCAACTTGGAGGTTTTTTATGGGATTTTCTCTTTTTCATGTATAATATAGGTGAATTATTTTTTATTTGGTAATTTAATTTTGTATGTTTGGGTATTCGGTTCGACTTCAGATCGGGTTTTTGGGTTTTGAGTATTTTGGTACCATATGTATAGGATTAATTCGAGTATTTTATAATTTTAGTTAAATTTGGTTTGGTTATTCGGTACCATAAATATGTGTATTTTTCATTTTTAATAATATGACATTGTAATTGTAATTAATATGAAGTATTAGTTTTCACAAAATATGTTTCACTATTTATATTTTACCGATTGTAATTTTGTTTTGAACAACCGTTTGTAATATTATGTTTAACTTATAATTAATCAGTTACAAGAATAATTAGAATTTATCAAAGTTATTTAAAATATAAAAATCTTAAATTATTAATATAATAATATGAAATCTATTTTTTTAATGTAGTATTTGATGTTGTGGTTAGAGATTTAAAAAAAAAACAAATTGCACTCTAACACTAAATTTGGTGTTATTAAAAACATCAAATATAGTGTCATGGTTGGAGATGTCCTAAAAGAAAAAAAAATTCATTCCATATATATACCGTTCCATTGAAGGATATCGAACACCAAATTTGATGGGATGAAGTCCCGTTGGAGTCGGCCGAACTCGTTACTAAAGGGACGTTATATCACAAATCTCTTGTAGTATAATTAACCAACACTTTGATAAGTGTTGATAGAAAACTAATTTTAAATCTTAACAATATGCAAATTTTAAACTTGGCAAAAAATAACATAGTTTCAAAAATATTTTACAAAAAGTCGAACATCCCTATCAAATTATTGTGAGGTGGGAACGGAATGTTAAATACAGTTTCTCATAGCATATAAAAAATCTCTCCTAGATGGTTCTTGTTTTTTATCGTCCTTTTTATATGTTTGCTATGGAGCAGTGTTGGAATAGGAATAGGGTAAAAAACAAAAAGTAAAAAGACTTCATCTAAAAGTTAAAATGAAATGTTATCTTCTACCGGAAGATCTTTAAAATATATATAATATTACTTTGGTATATTTTGATTGAATTTTAAACCAAGTTTGACCACTTATTACATGTTGCATGCAGCTGGATATGGAACCGCTCGTTGGCGGAACTATGTTGTATAAGAGGGAGCATCTGCCCCGGATAAAGTTTCTATTTTCGGTGTAAATTTTAAACAAATTCAATTATGTTTCTTTGATATTTGCAAATTTGCCCCTTCAATTCTTTGAACAATTTTTTTTGCCCCCATAAAATTAATCTCTGCTCCACCGCTGGTTTCGATGAACTCAATTTACAAGAGCGGTAACTTGTTCTTCATGTTGTTGTAATGCTTTTTGGAACCGGAAACGATCTTTCGAGAAGTTTTGGAATGGGTGTATATGTTCTTATTTTCTTTGTTAATTTCCAATTTCTTGGAACGGTGGTAGTGTGTGATAAAACAAACACTTCATAGGTTGTCTATACATGTAAAATTAGTACTTGGGAAGCTGTCTAACAATATGTATCTTGAGCTATTTACTTAATGTTTTGATGCTGAAATGTTGTTGCAATTGGAATGATCTGATTATAATGCCTTCTCTTGAATTTTTTTAGCATCCTTATTCTTTAAAGTTACACAAGAATGCTATATTGAGCTGGTTTTGACTTTGGTTACATGGAGGGTCTCAAGACAGAAGGAGAGAAGCCTACCATGTTAATCAACTTAAATATAGGTATATGGATCAAATCTTCACCATTTGCACATTGAAATGCCATACTTTGCGAAAAGTGGGCCGTAGATTGTGTTCATGCCCAAATGAGGTTAGAAGCTTTGGAGTAGTAAAGCTGAAAGCCTGTCGAAGCCCAAGAAGAAAACATATATAACATACTTCATCTTCTTATCTTCTTCTTTGTTTCTTTTTTCTTTCTGTGATTACAATTGTTTAAAACTTTATTACAATCGTTAATAAAAATTAGCGATCTAAGAACATTAAAATCGTACACAAATTTGTAGTCGTACAAAAGCTACAACCATACAAAACCTAACACAATTGTAGAAAATCTTTTTCATTTAAATAATTGTCAAAGGATAATCGAAAAGTGTTATTTTTACATATAACATTTTGTTTTTGCAAATGTCTTACAATTTTTTAAGATTGAAGCTTTGATTGGTAACTTGCGAAATGGCATTATTGTATTTTCTTACACGATTCCGTAAGAATTTTATCAATAAAAAAAATTTATGTAATGACTAAAAAACGCAAAAAGCAGAATTTGTGTTTTGATGAAAAATATACAAGTAAAAACACAAAGTTTGCTTTTTTGAGTGAAGTGGATTTTGCTTGGCTGTTAATCGAACTTGACACGAGCCAAATCTTGGACAGGTTCGAGCTATAAATGGATTTATAGCTTATGGGCTAAACTCTTGAACAATACTATTTGAATATAAATTCACGCATTCACGAATCTAATACGAGCGTTTATATTCACGGGAAATTTCCTTCTAAACATATCGGGATTCGATAACTACAAGATAGAGAGCTGAGCTAATCTTAGTTTGACTTTAAAGTTTTCATCTTCGATATTTATTGTGGTTGTTTTTCCATTTCTGATAAAGTTTGAATTCTTAATTTGCAACTAGTGTGTAACTAAAAGACTAGAAAACTTTGTGTTTGCATTCAGTTACCAACTTTGAAATAATAATAAAATTCTATGAGCTCAAATGTATAAATGCTAGGTGGCAGATGTTGATTGACGGACACAAATAATCACGTCATTGTTTTGGTTTGGTTAACGAATCTTATTCACAAACTAATTGTCAAACCAAAAAAGACGAGTAGGGATTATTTGTTTCGTCACACTTAATAAAGTCTAATTATCTTTTCTGATTTCAATCATGGGAGACATTAAAACATAATCACGTTTCTATGGACCCAATTATTAAATTATTTACGTCAATTATAACAACAAAAACAAGAAAAAAATAATTAATGGAGTTATCTAGACTCATCGCATCCTACTTGTTTTTTTTGGGCTTTTGTAGTTACTACAAAGACAAGTGATGTACATATTTTATACTTCTTATGAAGATACAGATCAACTCTTACTAATGCCTTCGTTTAAAAATTAAAACTTACAGATCTTACTTGAGTCAAAGTAATGTGGATTTTAAAATTTCCAATTAAAAAATGCATGTGAAGCAAAATTGAAAAATTATACTACAACTGGAAATGTTCAATTTATATATGTAAAACACAAAACAAAAGACATTAGAGATGACAAGAGACAAGACGCTACTCAAGACAACTCCATCATCCAACCAATCTTGTCATGCCAACGTCCATTTATTACTACTTGTTAGCACATCCATTAATAGACTTATTTTTGTTTTTTGTCACACCAATTAATACCCTTATATACAGTAATGTATATATACGAATATATTGTATCCGAACATGGACGGTTTTGTGATTAATTAGAAGAATTATGTGGTGGTGTGGCGTGGAAATATAATTGTTTACAGAAGTCAAATTTATTCTAATATTGATCCGGAGACAGGTAGATGTCTAGAATCTATGACTTTCGTAAAATGAAAAATTATGTTGTCTATAGGAGATTTCAACATAAATATAAAAAGATGAACACAAAAGGATACATTTGCTGTATTCTATCGTAATATATTTGTTTTTTTGTTAGGTTGAACTGTAATCTTTATTCTATTTCGAACATTTTAATTTGAGTGTTCGTGCAAGAAATCCAAGTAATTATCACATAATAATTTATAAATATGTATAAGATTTGTTGTTTATGTTATATTTTGAAGATGAATACAATCGAACTGATTATGGTTCAGTAAGTATCGATTAATGATAAACTTGGAGGCGATATTTCCGTTTAATAGAAAAGTTCAAAGACACTTATAATTAACAAGAGCTCGGGATGGGTTAAATGTCCAGCTCGGGATGGAATAAGTGTTTGGCTCAAGTGATTGTTCTTCTCCAAAATTTCCGATCCTTTTATTAATGAGGTACAAGGGGTATTTATAGAGAATCGATTGGCCCTGTTAACCGCCTTTGTTGCTCAGCGCGTGCGCGGTGACTTGAATCCTACGCCGAGTCGCACTTGAGTGTCTTTGGTAAGTCGGCAATGTTTTGGGCTTTGTCGGATGGGCCGTGTTTACTCGTCATCGACCTGTTCGGGATTGACCTGCTCGTCATCGACCTGCTCGGGATTGACCTGCTCGCGTTTGGGCTGAACTGGTCAGTAAATGGGCTACATATTCATAATGGGCCGGGCTGATAGGATTGTCAATCCTATCTCTAACAATAGCCCCCCCAGCTCGGGGTATGATGGATTACGAGTACGCCGAGGTACGTGCGTTTCAGCCCGGCGCATTTGCTGTTGAGATGAATAGTCGTGTAGAAGAAACCGTTTGGGTCCCGGCCTGTCGATTTGTTTTCTTGATCATGTTCGTGGAACGTGCGCGTGTGCATCAAAACCGTGCTTTGCGTCCGCGCGTGGAGTTCGCCGTGGAAGGTAATCATTTGCATCTTTACTGATCCCCGCGCTTTAGCCACGTGTTAAACTCTTGTGGTGCTGGAACTATGATTTCCCACGCTTCGTTTCCACGTGTCACTTTCTTATGGTGAGAACGAATTCGGATATCGATGTCGCCGTTTCATAGACACGTTTTTCTCTTCTTCTTCCTCCACTTCTCGCAAACACTTAATTGATTAACTTTCCTGCTTCTTTTCATTCTTCTTTCAAACTCGATTTCCGGCGAACCCCTTTCTGATTTTGGCTTTCTTTCATTCGACGAGAATCTCTCTTCAGACGGCGGTTTTCAGATCTTACCCAGGTGCGTCACATTTTCTCGCCCTATCTCCGCACTTTTTATTTCGCCGGGGCTCTCTGGGACTATTCGTCTTCTATTCTGTCGTTTTCTCTCCTCCGATAAACATGGTTGGCGCATTCGGCGGTATCTGAGTCGAGTCGAGTTCTAACTCCGAATCCGCCGGTCAATACGGGGGTTCTTCAGAGTCCGACGTCGGGTCTCCTGCTCCCGATCCAACCGTTCCGCTTTTTGATGACGAGAGAGATGAAGATGACGTTCCGTTGTCTCGTCGTCAGAAGAACCGAGCTAATAATGCGGAAGCGTCCACGTCTGCGGCGCAACCCATCACTCAACAGAGGTCGGACAGTGGTGCGCATGCTTCTACGTCCATGCCGGATCCGAGTGTTCATCGCGTACTCAGAGTTTTTGGTTCGGGGGCGCCTCCTTTGCGTCCAGCGCGTCAGAGAATGGGCCAAGTCGGGGATGTTGGAGCGTCTTCGTCGATACCGGCAGCTCGTCGTGGAGTAGACCGAGCTGATAACGCAGGAGCATCCGCGTCGGCACTAGTCACCACTTCTGCTCCCGTGCCCGGGACAGTAAGAATAGTTAGTCGAGGTCGGGGTGGACGACCTAAAGCAGCAGCTGCCAAGGGAGTTCCAAGGACTCCGAAACCTGTTAAGCTCTCGTTTAGACAAGGGGGCTTCCCGACCAAGCTGAAATGGGAGTCTCTTTACCCATTGAAAGAGATGTTTCCGGCATGTAATTTCAGGGTTCCTGATGTGAATCCCCCTAGGATAACTCCGATATAAGGCTGAGGATGGTTGATGGGAAATCGCAAGCACCAACGAGGATAACACGGGGGAATGATGATGAACAAGGACGGCGACAAGGAGGGGTATAGGCGACGGGATGGAATGGTCCTCGGCGTGATGAGGGTGATGAATCTCAACGACGAGGGTAGTTTTGATGGAGATGGGATGACGATGGCTTGAGGTAGAAGAATCGATGGGTGATTGTATGGATAGAAAGTTTGGATGATTAGATGGATTAGATTAGGTTGTAGAGTTTCTAGATCACAAGTGTATAAGAAACTCGGATTCAAAGATGGCTTTCAAGGAATCAAAGTGAGAGAAGAAAATCGAAATTGCTTTCTGCATATAAGTTCTTCGCTGACTCAAACAAAACAAACGACATCACCTTATAAAACCCTAGGGAGAAATCGAAAACCCTAAAAGAAATAAACAACAAGAAGTTCGAAATAAAACAACAAAGCGTTTGATCTTTAACTAAAACAGCGAGACATCCCTTCCCAAAGGAACCTAAGTGGTGCGCCTCTAACTCCTAAGTACAAGTCATAGTGACTTGTACATTATGACCCATTAGCAATGACTCTTAAGTAACTCAACGTAGTGATTCATCTGCCTCATTAAAAACCATGCTAAGAAAACCCATTGGGACAAAACTCAACATGGGAAAAAGAGTACAGACTCCTCACCTTAAGTTACTTAATTATCATTACCAGGTGAAGTCTCCAAAGAGAAGATGCTGAAGATTTGAATCCTCGGTAGATTAAGTTCTCCTTCGGCAATGAGTGAATGAGCTTCCCTCGCCATCTCCTTAGCTCTGGAGCGAGTGATTCTTCCGAGTATCTCCGGTTCCTTCTCAGCTTCTGGTTCCTCAGCTTCCTTGCTATCCATGATCATATCAGTTCCAAAGTCAGAAGATCGGCCCTGGTCTCCTCCTCCGGGTTATGTATGTCTCTACGAAAGTTTCTTCTCGAGGCTACATCTTTGGTTTCCCCTTCCCGAGGTGTTCGTGCGATATTGCCGAGCTCGAGACTTGGCATTTTCTCAAGTCTGTCCGACAACCGTGCAGAACATGATAGCCGTCTACGTGCTAGCTGCCGAGCACGGGATGGAGCTGACTGACCAGCTTTTCGAGAGTCTGACGACTCAAAAGAAGAACTCGGCGTACGCCGGAACTTTCTATGCTGCACTTAACCTCGGGTCGAAAATCGTGATAGGGAAGCCGAGTAAAATCGATGAGTGGCAGACGCGTTACTTCTTCGTACAAACTGGGGGTGGATCTTGTCTGAATCTGGATGAGGGACATCGTACTCTGTATGGAACTTTGATCCCGGTAGAGCCCCGTGTTTTTAGATCGGTTTCGTCGTTGGTTCTTTTGGTTACTAATCTTTTGCCTTTTCCTTCAGTGAAGCACAACACTAGCTCCTATAGGTCGGAGGAGTTTGAGGCAGCCATTGGTGCTCTTCAAGCGCAGAACGTTTCTTGGAAGGAAGTGACCGAGGAGAGAGTTCTCAAAGCTCGTGAAGACGCCGCAACAGGTGAGTTCGTATTTCTTCTGGCCTGTTTATTGTGCTCTGTGTTTTGCTTTATTTTTTTTTATTTACCTTTTTTCTTTCAGGGAAGCTGGTAAAGATGTGGTATGACGTTCCCGATTACGCCGAAGAGCTAACGACATCTCCTATATTAGCTCGGGATAGAGCTGAAGTTTATGGAGATCTACAAAAAACTAACCCAAGCAGCACAAGTGGCCAAGGCACTAGCGCGGGCGAAGGTGATGATCACAGCTTTTCCTTCGCCTATTCTCGGTCGTCAACGCCGATTTTTGAGAGCGCCTCAGACTGCGCCGAACTGGTGAGGGCGATCTCCTGCACTACTGTCGATGTGTCGGACGTTCGGGAGATGGCGGCGCCATCGCCGTTTATCCGCGCATCTCACTCTTTCGTACAGGTGATACTCGGGGTAAAATCTTACGTTTCCATACGCTTTAGGATGTTTCTTCCTCACCTTTGTCTTTTATTGCTCTCAGATTGGAAAGCTCTTGCTGACTTAGCTCGGGAATGCGATATACAAGTCAAGATCGCGAAGGAGGAAGCAGAGACTTTTGCAACGGGAGTGGGAGCTAAGGCTGCCGAACTTGACGAAGAGCAGAAGAAATCTGCTCAGCTTGCAGCAGAGGTTGGGGAATTGCAGCGTCGGGAAACTGACATGGAGGCCGAGCTGGCTATGATTCGCTCCGAGCTGATCGCAGAGCAGGACGAGAGCAGGGCTCGAGTAGCTCATCTGGAGGTCGAGCTCGAGAAGAGCAAAACTGATGCAATCCTCGTACGTACAGAACGTGACGTGCTCGAAGCAGAGAATCTCCGTCTGAAGGAGAAGGAAAGTCTGCTCGAGAAAGAGAAGGACGAGATTGCTAGGCGCTTCGAGGCGTATATGGCCAAGAGCGTCGCTCAGCTGCAATTAGTTCGGGATAACCTGGAGGCCCGTAACAAACTCGAGCGCCCTAAAGCTTTTTTTATTCAAGCTCGGGGCCTGCGGAGGTGCCTCGAGACCTGCGGAGTTGCTGTTTTGGCCGCGCTGCTCGCCAAGGTTGTGGAAGATGAAGCCAAATATGAAGCCGAGCTGAAGGCCGATCCAGTTCCCGACCTGCTTCCTTCAAACTTCGAAGTGTCAAAAGATGCTGCTATGTGACGCCAGGTCGGTCGCTACCGCTTTTACCGCAGTCCGTATGGGACTAACCTTCGCATGTTTAAGTCAGAGGATGCGGCCGAAGTGCGGGCGTCTGGAGTGTCTCCGTTTTCTTTGTAGTTGGCTATTCTGTTTGGCTTTATCTTTTAGTTTAGGTTTGTATTACAAATTGTAGGTCGGTAAACCTGTAACCGTATAACTTAATGAAAAATATTTTTTGTTGAACTTGAAACGTTTTTTGTAAATACAATGTGAGAGTGAGTTTGGTCACATTGTTCACTCAATTATACGCTTATCGTTTTGTGCGTAGAAGAGTTGTATGTGAGGGTGAGTTCAGTCACGTTGTTTACTCAATTATACGCTTATCGTTTTGTGCGTAGAAGAGTTGCGAGTGAAAACTCGGCTTCACGCTTAAGGTTTGTGCGTGTGAGATTTGCGAGTGAAAACTCAGCTTAACGCTAATAGTTTGTGCGCGGGTCATTTGTGAGTGAGAACTCGGCTTCGCGCTAATCAGTTTGTGCGCGGGATTCGCGAGTGAGAACTCGACTATGCGCTGAGAGTTTGTGCGCGGGGTTTTTGTGAGCGTGAGCTCGGCGATTTGCGAGTGAAAACTCGGCTTCGCGCTTAGGGCTTGTGCGCGGGAGATTGCTGAGTGAGAACTCAGTTTTTTTTTTTTTTTTTTTTTTTTTTTTTTTTTGCGAGCGTGAGCTCGGCGATATTTTTTGCTTTGAGAAAGGTTGTATGTTCATGTTATAGCTGAACGTTAGGTAAAGATTGCCTACGTACCCCCGAAAAGAGGAATCAAGCCAATCGTAGTTCGGTTCTACCGGGCTGCTATATATAAAGTAGGTCGGGAATGTCAGTGATGGAAACGTTTGAGGTTGAACGTGTTCCACGAGCGCGGGACAGCTTCGCCTTTCATTGTGGCTAGCTCGTAGACACCGAGTTTGACGATTTTGGAGATGAGGTATGTGCCTTCCCAATGTGCGCCGAGCTTGCCAGCGTTTTCCTCCGCGGTATTGTCGAACACTTTGCGAAGTACTAAGTCTTCTTCGTCAAAGTGTCTCCCCCTTACTTTTTTGTTGTAGTATTTTGAGGCAAGCTGCTGATAATTTTGTATTCGTAGGAGGGCGTTGTTACGTTGCTCTTCCAAAAAGTCTTCCTCTGTTCGGAGCATATCGTCATTGAGGGCAGGGTTGTGCACGAGCATTGATCGGCGCAGAGTTGGAATCCCGACCTCAGATGGCGCCATTGCTTCCATGTCATGGGACAATGAGAACGGTGTTCGGCCCGTCGCGGTTCGTGGCGTCGTACGATGACTCCAGAGGACGCCATCGAGCTCGTCTGCCCAGCGTCCTTTCTTCGCGCCGAGTCGCTTCTTTAGGCCATCGATTATAGTTTTGTTAGTTGCTTCAGCTTGCCCATTGCCTTGCGGGTACCGAGGTGTGGACTTGTTCAGTCTTATCCGCCATTTTGCGCAGAAGTCGTCGAAGAGTCCCGAGGTGAATTGCGGGCCATTGTCCGTAACGATCTCGTATGGAAGCCCGTGACGGCAGATGATAAACTTCCAAACAAATTTTCGCACATCGTCGGCAAGGATGTTGCTGTAAGATTCAGCTTCGACCCATTTGGTGTAGTAGTCTGTCATGACAAGGATGTACGCCTTTCCTCGAGATCGGGGCATAGGACCTATGATGTCCATTGACAACCGCATGAATGGATAAGGAGCAGTAGATGTACTGAGGAGCTCGGCAGGGAGGTTTATCATCGGGGCGTGTCGTTGGCATTGTTCGCATCGTGCTGCGAAGTTTTCGCAATCCTTAAGCATCGTTGGCCAAAATTGGCCTTGATTTCTGATTTTTATCGCGAGAGCTAGGCCGTTGGATTGATTTCCTCCCGCACCTTCGTGTAGCTCCTTCATGACTCCGGTCGTTTCATCCCCGTGTGAACAGGTTAGAAGGACTCCAGAGGAACTCCATCTAAACAGGTTGTCACCGAGGCGAATGTATCGTGCGCATTTTCGTTTAAAGCGCCGAGCTTCCCATCTGTCAGCTGCGGCCACCCCGCTCTCTATGTAGGATAATATTTCAACTCGCCAGTCCAATGAGGTCGGTTCTGCGAGATGGTTCCTGGTTGCTTGCGCGCCTGCGTCATTGAGCTCGGTTGCGGGAGCATCTTCGACGAGAGCGACTCCTCGAGGAAGAACGATGCTGGGTTGGTCAATACTTTCGACTAGTATGACGCGGCGCTGAGTTGGGTCACTAGTCGAAGCTAGGGCGGTAAGTGCGTCGGCGGAAATGTTTTCTCCTCGGGGTATTTTTGTGAGACTAAACTCGTTGAATTTAACTGCCAAGTTTCTGACGAGTCCGAGGTAGGCATCCATACGCTCATTTTTGGCCTCGTATTCACTGCTAAACTGGTTTGCTACGAGTTGTGAGTCACAATGAGCTCGGACGCTAGTAGCTCCGACACCTTTTGCTAATTTAAGTCCGGCGATCAGGGCTTCGTACTCGGCTTCATTATTTGAGGCCGGGAATGCTAGGCGGAATGACTGTTCAAGTACTTCGCCCGTTGGTGATTCTAGCTTGATGCTGATGCCGGATCCATGGTGGGAGGATTTTCCGTCGACGAACAGATCCCACTGTACGGGAGCATCAATGTCAATTAGCTCGGGAGCCAACTCGATCAGGAAATCCGCTAAAACCTGGGATTGTGCGGTAGGTCGGGGCCTATACTCGACGTCGTATTCACTTAATTCAACAGCCCATTTGGAAATCTGACCCGATTGACTTGGGCTATGAAGAACCGTTCTCAAGGGTAAGTTGGTTAGGACAGCGATTGTGTGAGATTGGAAGTACGGACGTAATTTCCGAGCCGCGATGATGACAGCGAGGGCTAGCTTTTCGTGAGCGGGATACCGACTTTCTGCTCCGTCTAGTGACTTGCTGACATAAAAGATGGGTTTTTGCTCGCCCCGGTCTTCTCTAACAAGGACGCCACTAACGGCCGAGTTGGAAACCGCTATGTACAGATACAAAGTTTCTCCCACCTCAGGCTTTGAGAGGACGGGTGGTGTTGAGAGGTACACCTTTAATTGCTGGAAAGCTTCTTCGCACCGTTCATCCCAAACGAACTCCTTATTACCGCGGAGGAGTTGGTAGAACGGTAAGCATTTGTCCATTGATCGGGACACAAATCGGTTGAGGGCGACGATTCTCCCCGTGAGCCTTTGGATCTCACGCTTGTTTTTTGGTGAGGGTAATTCGAGAACCGCTTTGATTTGTGCCGGATTAGCCTCGATCCCGCATTGCGTGACGATGTACCCCAAGAATTCTCCGGAGGTCACTCCAAAGGTGCACTTTGCCGGGTTTAGTTTCATCCCGTACTCGTTAAGGGTTTGGAAACATGTCTTAAGGTGGCCGACGTGGTCTTTTGCTAAGAGGGATTTTACGAGCATGTCGTCGATGTAAACTTCCATTGTTCACCCGAGCTAATTAGCAAACATTTTAGCCCGAAAGGCATGACTTTGTAACAGTAAGTTCCCCGATCGGTGATAAATGCCATCTTTTCGCGGTCGTCCGGGTGCATACGGATTTGGTTATAACCCGAGAAGGCGTCCATGAAGGAAAGGAGCTCGTTTCCAGTGGTCGCCTCGACGACTTGGTCGATCCGAGGAAGAGGAAAGCTGTCTTTGGGACATGCTTTGTTGAGGTCGGTAAAGTCCACACAGACTCTCCATTTCCCAGACTTCTTTTTCACCACTACCGGGTTGGCTAACCACTCAGGATATCTGATCTCGGTGATGGATCCAGCTGCGGTCAACCGTTCTACTTCATCGTTTACGGCATGTGCTCGTTCGGGGTTGATAATCGGCGTTTTGCCATTTGTTCCAGGCAAGCGGAGAATTCTGTTGCGAGTTCGGCGGAGGTTGCGTTTCGTTACTGACCGCAAAAGAGGGAGTGGGTGATGGCGAGTCCGGGCTATCGTTGATGATAAATGCTGCAGCCCATTTACTTCTCTCTTGCATATACTCATCATCGTAATGCTGACGGGGTTCAAAGCATTCTTCCCGAATTTTGTCCTTTAGGATGGATGCTTTGACTGGGGTGTGCTTTTTGGTCATGAGGGCCCGCTCTTCTTCAATCTCGATAATAATTGAGGCTCGGCAGAGGGCGTTCTCAAGTGTCCGTGGTTTGTTTAACTTCATGTCCTCCCTGAAGGCCGATTCGAACCAGAGGCCGTTTCTGAGAGCCAGGAGGGCGGCGTCATCCGATACCGTAGCTCGGGGCACAACTGTCTTAAATCGGTCTATGTACGACCGTAAGGTCTCCTTTGGACCCTGGGTCAATGCCCAGAGGTCGGCGTTAGATGTTCCTTGTTGGATGAACATCGAATAATGTTTTAGGAAAGCGGCCGACAGCTAATAGAAGTTATGTATCGAATGCGTTTCCAATCTAGTGAACCAAGTCAGTGCGGGGCCGACAAGGTTTTCCACGAACAGTTGGCAAATCCTGGCTTCTCGCTCCTCTGGGGCGAGCTGATGGCGTCCCGTGGCGACAATAAATGCGGTCATGAACTCACTAGGATCGGTGAGTCCGTTATACGGGAGGATTTTGACCTTTCCCGAGTATCTGAACGAGGTGTTCTGCAAATGGGGGCTAAATGGTGTATTCTGGGTTTCGCGCAGAATTCGATCTATTTCGGGCGCCGAGCTGGTTGCCTGATGGACGGTTGAAGTCATCCGACGGAGCTCGGCTCTAATACTAGCCAACTCACGGTCCCGTTCCTGGTCGGCCAGGACTTTTTGTAGCGCCCCTGGGCTTCGTTGACCGTGTTGTCTGTCGCTGATCGGGGGCACTTCGGCCAACCGTTCCTCCTCTCTCTGAGAGAATTCTGGGGTGTGACGCCTTGGTTCCTCTGGGTTACGGCGGGTGCGTTGTAGTCGGTCTTGTTCATAAAACGCCGACGAAGTGTTGACGAATGAGCTCGAGAACCTCCGTGCCTCGTTTTCGGATGTACGATCGGTAATTGTGTTGTTCCGAGGTGCTACGTTATCAAGACGCTCGTGGCAAATATTCTGACCAGCCGCGAGCTCGGCGAAACGCTCATTGTTGCTTCGAGTCGTCTCGGTCATTTGGTTGATTAAGGTTTGCAAAAGGGCATTCGTCATGCTGAGTTGACCTCCGGATGTAGGATCGGTGTCAGTACGCGACGGCTGAGTTCGGGGCGTCGCATCAGCTCTAGCTTCTACTTCAGGTAGCGGACAATTTATGCCGTTAGTGACGACTTCGGGCTCTGTTTCGATTGGACCATCTGGTGGGAAAACTTCATCGTCCTGAGCTCGAGGTCGAGACGTTGTGGCCCGGGTTGATGTCGAAAGATCTGACTCCCTTGGGTTTGATATCCTCGACAGTACGAGCTCATCTGCGTCTGCTAAGTGTGGTGATATCGATGACTTTTTTCCGGCCATCTCGGTGACTTCTCTTTGCGCTTAGGAAGTGTCTAAACACCCCCTCTCTTTAGCGCCAAATGTTATATTTTGAAGATGACTAATACAATCGAACTAATTATGGTTCAGTAAGTATCGATAAATGATAAACTTGGAGGCGATATTTCCGTTTAATAGAAAAGTTCAAAGACAATTATAATTAACAAGAGCTCGGGATGGGTTAAATGTCCAGCTCGGGATGGAATAAGTGTTTGGCTCAAGTGATTGTTCTTCTCCAAAATTTCCGATCCTTTTATTAATGAGGTACAAGGGGTATTTATAGAGAATCGATTGGCCCTGTTAACCGCCTTTGTTGCTCAGCGCGTGCGCGGTGACTTGAATCATACGCCGAGTCGCACTTGAGTGTTTTTGGTAAGTCGGCAATGTTTTGGGCTTTGTCGGATGGGCCGTGTTTACTCGTCATCGACCTGCTCGGGATTGACCTGCTCGTCATCGACCTGCTCGGGATTGACCTGCTCGCGTTTGGACTGAACTGGTCAGCAAATGGACTACATATTCCTAATGGGCCGGGCTGATAGGATTGTCAATCCTATCTCTAACAGTTTATGCATGTATATGTGAACATGATGGATGGATTGTGATGTCTGAGGACAAACGAAAGAGGAGATGCAATAAGACAGAAGACGCGTGCAATGAAGATTTTCGGATTTCGTCGTATCCTTTTCATTTGTCTCAGCCATTAATTCCCAAACCCTATCCCTGCTCTTCTTCATCCATCTTTTTGGTTTTTTAAACAATTATTTTAATATAATTACGTAAATCTCTAGTGGTTTGTATGTATAATTATGGCCAGCTTATTCAATTGAGCTCAATAAACATTTGGAGATCGAAACTTGATTTTTTTTTAACGTAGCAGAAATATGCATAGACAAAAACGAAAGATTACATGCCCACTATATTATTGATGTAATTTTTTTGTTTAAATCTTATATATATTGATATAATAGTTTTCTCCGGACGATAACACGTTAGCACGATAAGAGGTAACACGTGACCACCTAATCAAATTTAAATTAAATGCTTATTTGAATCCATGTATATATTTATTGAAATTATGATAAATAAAACTGAAATAAATTGTTAGAAAACAAAAATTAAGTAAAATAAACAACAACAGATTACATTATCGTGATAAGAATAAAATTAATTTTTAAAATTCATTGGACTAAACACCATAAGTTAAATAATGTATAGATAACAGCAACCACAAGATTATAAAATCACAAGATATTACTTTAGAGTTTCCAAGTTTTCTAATGTTAATTAGATATAAAGTTTTTTTTTCAGAATATAATTAATAGAAGAATATGATAGAATTGATTAGTACTTACAAAATAATTTTGTTACCAAGAAAAAAATAAATACAAAGATATGATAGATTTGACTAATACTAATAAGATCAACATAAAATTATATGTAAATATAAATTTTAAAGTTTTTGGATTGAGTACAAATATTTTTTTGAATTTAAGCAAAAATGATTTCAATGTGAAATAAAAATTGATTTTCTATATACATTATGTAATTGAAATTTAGAATTGTATAATGTATACCAACTTAAAATTAAATATATGTTAATTCACATTGTATATCATTTGAAAATGATAAAAACATTATGTATTTTTGGTAAAGTTTAAGACTTACGTATTCAGAAATCACAAATAAATGATATGTGACCTTTACTATTTTACTCATTCACTCTTTAGAGCATGTCCATGAACATGAGCCTCTCACTCAAAAAAAAAAAAAATATGCGTCTCACAACACTCCAAAAATAAAAATAATAAATATTATATTAATATATGGGTCTCTCAACTATTAAGATACTCGTGATGAATATGATATTACATCTTCCTTTCACTGTATTCTTTTCACTTATATTTTTCTTGTCACGCCTCTTCATCTTTTATCATTGAATTAAAATTTTCCTCATCAATATATATATATATATATATATATATATCTCGAGTTACATAGAGCTTGTTAAATTTCCAACTTTCTAACTACGCTACGAATCTGGTTGATGCTTTTTGATTTATTAATTCAACACTTAAATATTTTCAAAATTTATATCTTTTCTAAATTAGTTACAGAGTTTATATATATATATATATATATATGTTTGTAAAAGATATTTGGAAAGAAGTATCACACATTTTGTAGTAAATAAAAATCGGGTTCATCTTTACATGTGCTAAAATGTGGGCTGGTGGAAACAGAGTAAGATCAAAGGTAGCAATATAAGTATTTTGTATTGTCTTTATTGTAATGATTTTATTTTTAGTTTTATTGTATGTTATAATCTGCTCCATTTTTAAGTGGTTTATCTAGAAGAAAAAAAAGGAGCAAGAAGATTTAAATTTGTTGATACTATATTTTTTTACAAAATAACTCATGAATTATATTAGAAGACACGTAACTTCAATGCTAATAATTTTTGGACAAAACTATATGTAAAAAGTTAATATTTTCTACAGTGCTAAGAGTACATACTACTCATAATTAACACGGCTTGGTTTTAGAGAGACTTCATAGCGTCCAAGGCATTAATAATACTTGAATGAGACTGTCCAAACACATATTTTTCTTAAATTCACGAAAAATATCGTCTTACTTTGATAAACTATGTATATATTAGAAAAATACTAATCTATTAACTAACCAATATTTGTAAAATAATAAATATCATGATTCTAACTGTATTAATTTAGTTTGAGATTTTATTGTATACCACAAACAAATACGCATGTTGACAAAGAAAAAAACAAAGGGAAAAATTACACCTTTGTGGTCCATTTATCCAAACAAGCATCTGTGTAACGTGTATTGTTATTATTTCTTATTACATAATTATTCATAGTTGCTGTTACGTTGGAAATAATATTTTGTTTTATATATACATGTGTGTGTGAGAGAGAAAGAAGGATCTCAATTAAGATTATCAAGCTGAGACATTTGTCCCGTCTCTTTTCTTCTTTTTAATGTTTGCTCTCTCTTAAAAGCAAATAATCTTGAAAAATAAGCTTCAAAGGGGGCATTTCTCTTCTCATTCTCTTCCTTAATTAATTGATCAATTTCAATTAACTTGTTCATATACGATTTACACATCTACATGCATGGATCTATATCTATGTTGGTTTTGAGAGGCTGAAGCTGCCAGCATGATCTGGTAATCGCTACATACGCCATACACTCACCTCTATACATGTATACAATTATGCACACACACACTTGTTAATTCCCACACTTTCAAAGTTTTTTGTTTTCGTGTTTAGATAAACGTCAAAGTTAGTCGTTTTCCCACAACATAAAGCGTTTTTTTCCCTTCTCTTTTTTCATAAATAGTGATCTTTAGTTCTTTGACTACTTGTAATATAAATTTAATTATGGATTCATGCATGTGTGTGTACATAATTTATATGCATGCACTTTGTGTATGGTAAAATCTACACACCAATATGAACCCGTATATATTCGGTTTTAATGAGGACATAGTGTAGATGTTTGTGCGTGTGCGTATAGATAGTTGTACTAGGTCATCCTGCAGCTTCAGCCACTCACCAACAATGGCAAAACGATTAACTTAATTTCATGAGACAGGCCATTCCTCCTTTAGTTTTACGATCCTCTCTATCATCATTCGAGGTAAAAATTCATTTAAATATCTTCTTTTTTTTTTTTTTTTACTTCGAGGTAAATCCAATAATGTGTTGGTTTTCAGAGTATCACATCTTCAGTCTCCGAAATATACGCATTTATGTTCAAGTTACTGTGTATATGAAATATGTCCACAAGTTCTTGTTTGTTGGTAGGAACGCGTTTACATGTGCCTATGTGTTTCTTTCCCTTGACCTATACTAAGATTTATGATTAAATAAACATAAAATATATGTAGTGACGAAAAAAAAAGAAAGGCGTATTAGTTTTGTGAGAAGACGCATAATTCTGATATTAGTAAGAAATTATCTTATCCAAAATAAAATTAAAAAATCTATAATTATTTATCAACTTAAATACACTCTTTTTAAACATAGATTTTAACTATGGTTAAATTGGCCAATCTAGTGCTTATTTATACATAACTCTATCTTAATATATACGTATGAATTGAAAGATGTTTTACAAAGTAAAGGTTTTTAACATGGAATCTTATGATTGCTTTATTGTACATGCATGCTGTGCAATGAGAAGCTAATAGATCAAACTTGCAAAAAATTTGGAGTCCTTTTTGATGGGGGGTGGGGGGGGGAGATATAGCTAGAGTTAGGTTTTCTAAATTCTAATCTCCTCCATCCAGTGAGTTAGAAACAAGCATTTCCAGATGCATCTACGAACAATCTTGCATATACTATTTTTATTTTAACCCATAAACATGAAGTAGTGTTTTGGAATACGCTCCACACACAGATTTGAACCAAAAAATAGGTGGAGCAGGAGGGTGAGTGAAGTCCATTATTTTGAAGTAGAAAACACTCCTGGAAGCTCATTAAGAGAGTTTCTTCACAAGGAAAAAAATCTGATTCCTGAGATGAAGTATCAAGGATTTGCTGAGGAAGACATTGACGAGAAAGACATCAAATCGGGTGTCTTCCGCGAGGAAGGAGCCATGAATCATTTTCACAAGACTAAGACACTCTTGCCAATGATGGAATCTCAGAGACTCTCGAGACGTTTGGTTCAGTGATGTCAATCAGCAAACCTAAATTTGTCTAGTCATCAAGCCAAAAGTAAAAAAAAAGACGGCTGAATTCTAAACTTCACGAGTCTTCTCCAAATAATATTTCCTTTTCTTTGAAAATTATGAGATTAGAAATTTTCCGTTTAAAATTACTTTCATCTTAAAATATAAATTTAATTCATAGCTGATCCTAATGTCTTTAGATAATACAATGGATTTGAGACTAAAGTTATAAACCATATTAACATTTTTGGAATTTGTGACAACTAGCTAGGGTTTCAAGGATGATAGATCAGAATTCATATTAATAAATTATATGATCACCATATAACTATTGATGTATCAAAAATATACATTTTTAATATGATCTCAAAACAATTGTGCACAAAATGCCCCGAGCCAATGTGAGTATATTATTTATGTAAAGTAATTAATTAGTTAAAATCAAACATCAAAGACTAATCATAGCGTGATCACTCATCTAGTAAAAACATAGTTGGTCTAAGCCAATGGCAAGTAGTCACATCGATAACCACTTCTAATAAAGAACCTTGGCAAAGACTAGAAAAGTCACATAACTTTTTTGACGATTAAAGTCATATAACCACCACATGTAGGGATGTTAATATGGGTATTAAGTTTGTGGGTTTAAATGGGTTTTTTTGTTAAAATAAAAGCCTATTTAGCCCTATTTATTAAATGGGTTTAGATGGGTTTACCCATTTAGATCCATTAATTAAATGAGTTTTGATAATATTTAGCAGGGTACCCAGTTAAACCCATTTATATTTTTTTGTCTTTTTAATACACATTTAACTATGATTTTTTTTGTTTTGAATGTTTTTATTTTATGAAGTTAGGTTTGTTGAATACTTTTCTTCCTGCAAAGAACATAATTTTATCATGTTTTCAATATTTTAGTTTAAAAGTATTATGCAAAAAGTTATGTTTTTTTGTTTAATTAGTCATATAATATATAAAATATTATATGATATACATAAATAATATAAGTTAAATAAATTTGTAACAATTAAAAGTTACATGTTAACAAAATCAAACTTTTTTTTTGGTTTTGAACAAGAATAATTAGGAATATATATTACTAAAAGCAAATTGTTAATATAATGTTAAATGGGTCTAAACGGGTCTAAATGGGTTAGAGTAATTTTAACGGGTCTAAACAGGCGCCCCTAATAAACCTCAAAATTAAATGAACTTAAACGGGGTTGGGTCTAAACGGGTTGGATTCTAAATGGGGTGGATATAAATGGGTACGGGCCGCCCATTTTAACATCCCTAACCACATGACACATGAGATTGGCTTTTAAAATAAAAATTTATTAAGACATTCAATTTCGTTGGATTGGGAGAGATCAATACAAGGCAGCAGATCAACTTATTATGACTTTGAATTCTATGTTGTTTTCCAATTTCCATTATTTCATTTCCCATGTATTAGCTAATATTCTACATGAGAATTTTTGTAGTTCAACTCAAGTGTAAGTTTCAATATTATAGATGTTGAAGAAAAAGAAATATTAAAAGAGTGATATATTACTGTTGGGAGGATTTCCTCAGTTGTAAATAATCCCTTTCAAATAAAATTGTGCTAGCAATAACGTTGCCCATTTAAATAAAAGATTTCGTGTAGTTTGGTGTGTGATGTGATAATAATAAGTCAAAAGCCCAAACCCAAAACTAATGATAACAACAACAACGGCTCATCAAAGAAGATCACCGGAGAGAAAGATCAGGTGGATTCCGATGAGATCTTGCGATCGGTTGGAGGAAGCGCTGTTGCAGTGCCACCGTCGGATGCCGGAGGGACCGGCAAGGAGATCTGGTTGCAGACATTTAAACAAGGCGTTTGCGGAGTGCGTGGTGGCGGAGGCTTGTCCGGATGAATCAGAGGCGGTGAGGTCGCTTTGCTCCAGCGGCGGAACAAGCCTCAAGCGTAAACAGTGCGAGGACGCTCAGCTTTCACTATCTCTCTGTCTTTCTCGTCATCAGAGACAATTTGAGCAGCGTTAGATAGGAGGTTTTATTGTTGTCGGCGGAAGCGAGCTTTGTAATTAGGGATTTTAAATTCTGATTCTTTTTGCATCTATTGGAGATGTGATCATGGAATTAAGGATGAATAGCTCTTGGGATTTTTGAATATGTCACCATCAAATGGTAGAAGAATGTGCAGATAATTTGAGGAGATGATAGAGGATTCAAAGATTGTGAATTTGGGTTTAAAATTCAAGAATCCGTTGTTCAGATTCTGAAGCAGGAGACATTATGGTGGGAATTGCAGAAACTGTGTAGTTTAATTACTTGGTTTTTCAATCTGCAATGGTTGAATCAATTATGACTATTTGGATGCCACTTCCAAGTTTTGTGAGTTCTTCTTGTGTGTGTTTTCTTCCAATTACATGGATTCAGAAATGAGGCAGTTTCTGTTTTCTGTAAGATGTTGCGAGAGTGTGATCAATCAACCAACAATCTCAAGTGGTCTCTATTGGTTACTACTGTATCACATTTTGTTCATCATTGTTTGAAGAAGGAACTTCACTGTATACTGCACTATTGTTGTTGCAGATTTTTGCCCCCCTAATAGAAGAAATCATCAATTACTTTAGCTTCCTGTGATTTTTTTTTCAGATGATATTTCAATAAAAATGGTATATTTTTTCGTCTTTCTATCAGCTTTTGGACCCTCTCGTGTTCGTCCACTCACTCGGCCACGTTGATATATATAAAAAAAAAAACAAAACAAAATCGACAAAAAGAAAGAATTCGATTTCGGGTAACTGAGAAAATTCGATGGGAAGGTGTTTAATATTCTCGGGAAACATGTCAATGAGAATCTCTTACTTACCCAGATCATCTCTTCCGCTGCAAAACCCATTTTCATGCCGGATAGTTACCCGACATGGGTGTTCGAGGATTTTGTCTAATAGCTTCAAGTCCACTTCGAGACTTCAAACAAATGCTGTTCTGTCTCAAGTGTCTGATCAGATACGTTATCCCAGAATCGGCGCTAAATCAACTGGGACTATATCCCCGGCACATCTACTTGAAGTCGTTGAACTTGCCGCTAAAACAGGCGCCGAGGTTCGAAATTTCATGTTTTTACAATACATTATCTGAATTCATGTTTATTGGAGGATTGATTTAAACAATAACTCTCTCGATAATGGACTAAATTGTGTTCAATGGTATTTTAGAATCGACTACTTTGGGTTCATAGAGCAGAAGGAGAAGAATAAAAAACCTAACTTGAATTAAATCATCTGGTTTGGCAGGTGGTCATGGAAGCTGTAAATAAGCCAAGGAATATCACTTATAAAGGCCTCAGTGACTTGGTAACTGAGTAAGGACTTTAAACATAAGAACCTTCAGCTTTTAAAGTTGTTAGCTTGTGTAGATTGAGGTTAATCTTTGTTCTTCTGGTGTAAATATCTGGGGCATTTGTAGTACTGATAAAGCGAGCGAGGCTGCTATTTTGGAAGTAGTGAAAAAGAATTTTAGTGATCATCTTATTCTTGGTGAGGAAGGAGGTATCATCGGCGATTCGTCTTCTGATTACCTCTGGTGCATTGATCCTCTAGGTTTTGCTCTCTTTACTAATCTCATTGCTTTCTCTTCCTTCATGTTTGTGGAATCTCTGAGATTTGAATAATAAGTTCTTCCTTTTATGCATAGATGGAACAACAAATTTTGCTCATGGATATCCCAGTTTTGCTGTTTCTGTGGGTGTTCTCTATCGTGGAAATCCCGCCGCTGCTTCTGTGGTAGTTCCAATTTGTACTTTCAAAAGCTAATTTTTACTTATTGGAACATGAAGAGTAAAAATATAATCTCATCGTGCAGGTAGAGTTTGTCGGTGGTCCGATGTGCTGGAACACTCGAACCTTTTCTGCAACTGCAGGTACAATGTGACAAGCTTATGTTTGACTAGTTCGGTTCTGTATTTAAGTTTTTTTTTCTAACCAGTTCACTTCGTAGGTGGTGGAGCATTGTGTAACGGGCAAAAAATTCATGTCAGTAAAACCGATGCTGTAAGTAACTTATCTGTAATTCAGTTTAGTTTAGACATGGGGCGGGAAACGTTTTGGTCTTATTACATGTTTATTTGGGTTTGACTGTAGGTGGAGAGAGCACTTCTTATCACAGGGTTTGGGTATGAACATGATGATGCATGGAGTACTAACATGGAATTGTTCAAAGAGTTCACTGATGTGAGTCGGGGAGTGCGAAGGCTCGGTGCTGCAGCAGTTGACATGTGTCACGTGGCACTCGGGATTGCAGAATCATATTGGGAGTACCGTTTAAAGCCATGGGACATGGCTGCTGGTGTTCTTGTAATCCTCTTCATCCTTCTTGTTCTTCTTCTTACCAATCTACATATGTTGTAGACCTTGATCCATGTCTATATACGAACACAGATAGTTGAGGAAGCTGGAGGAGCTGTAACTCGAATGGACGGAGGGAAGTTTTCCGTGTTCGATAGGTCTGTTTTGGTATCCAACAGCGTTCTTCACTCCAAGGTTTGGTGAACTGTTATAGCTTTTGTAAATGCTTTTAATATTGTTATTCTTAGATATTTGACATTTTCTGGTTTTACCGTTGTAGCTCCTGGAGAGAATCGCACCCGCAACTGAGAATTTGAAGACAAAAGGAATCGATTTCTCGCAGTGGTTTAAACCGGAAGATTATCACACAGAACTTTAAGACTTGTTCAAGATAGGTACCTTTTTGCTTTAAGGCTTCTCTCTTTCAAGTACATTATAATGATCTGTAAAGCTCGTTTATTTAGAACTATATGGGTGAAATTTGAGGTATAAGATTCATGTTTAGGACTATGAAAGTCGACTATGATCATATTCTCTTACAATTCTTGAACAAAGGCTTCATGGATCAACAAGCCGGTCTTCCAGCGTCCCGTCCACACCTCATACAGACCAAACTGAAGCTTGGTGTCTTGGTTAAGCGCTGTGAGTGTGGGGCTAACTGAGATTTCAAACCGGCCATCGGACTCATCAGGTATATTGACGGGGTCTGGTCCACCTTTTGGGTTACCAAAGTTCTGGTTAATGGATTTGATTCTTTTCCACACCGTGTTGCCTTTCTTCCCGATTTGAGCAGACATGAAAACTGGGGCTTCATCCCAACCGGCTGCCTCCGGTCTAAAGGAGACTTTAAAACCGATTCGATACGTTTTCCCTGGTTCAATCTTGTCAAACGAACCGGTCACTTCTAACCAACTCACCATCTTCAGTTCAGCAGGCATCCTAATACCAACAATTAAATGATTCGATTAAGACTTTTAGTAACCAAAATCTGGTTTATCGGGTTAAGTCGGAATGAACCGGAAGGTACCTTGGTTCTTTAGGGATAACCCAATATCGAGAGTCACCTCCCCATACGAAGTTAAGACCACTCGGTTGTAAAACCCATGCTTTTCTATTGCTCTGCACAATTTAACAAGAAATTGACAAAAGCAAGATAAACATTTTTAATCACAGTTTGGTTATTTCTTATTTAAAAAGAAAAGTAACCAAGAAACTCACATCTCGTTCCATTTTGGAGTCTGCCTTATGGTGCGAACTCTTTCGTGAAGACATTTTATAGTTTTTATTTTGTACTTTTAAAAAACCACAATACCATAACTCTCGATATGAGCTTTATATATAGACTTTTATCTCATGTCGAAAAAGAAGGAAAACAAAGAACGATTGAGACAAAAGAAGGAGAAATTAGTAATTAACCCAAAACTTTAATTTAATTGAACGGCCAACGTAAGGCAAAGCATATATCCACAACTTGTTGCACTTCATCTCATTAAGAATCTGAGAATCATACAAAGTTATGTTTCTGAAACCACTTTGACAATGTTCTTTATTCTCTTAAGTATTGAATCTCAAGTCACTTTAAAAGGTCAAACAAAATCTGCCTAAATCGTTTTCTTTTATTCTCATCTTTTGGTTATTTGCAGATTAAGTTCGTCGTGTGGCTTCATGGAAAAATTAAATATAACACAATAACATCAGTAACGGGAAACTAATTGAAAGGCTTCGTTGAAGTCGAATTTGGTCTCTTCCACAAAAGTATTCAGCATTCACTTGTAGGCTAGTAAATAGCTAATCAAACCATGATTCTTTTTAGATTCAGCGAGCTCGATATTAGTAAACTTTTAACATGATCAAAAAAGTGAAAAATAAATAAAAAGCTTCAAAAAAGAGTTACCAATCTCATTTACCCTCTGTTTTGAGCTCCGAAGTGGCTGAAGCTCCACTAGTCCAATAGTCAAAAACAAAAAACTAAGCACTCACAGAGACAAACTTCATTAGCGTTTTATCTTCTCCACTCAATCGCATACTTTCTCCCAATCATCAACCATTGTAGTCTCTTTTGGTTGCTTACCAGCAGCTTGCAAACTACTTGTCCCTTCGGTCTGAGCTAGCGGCTGTTCGATTTCAGCCGCTCAAGCTCAAGATTCCTTAATTGTCGTACATCACATTAATCGATTGTATTTTACACTTTTATACTCATAGGTTTTAACCTATGCTTTCTATAAGGCTTATGTTAGTTCTAATACATTCTTATGGGCCTAAGTAGTTCTTATTTCTTAATTAGCCCAACTCGAATCCAATGTCTTAGCAAAACACACATATGCTTCTTCTCCTTCCTCGCTTCTCTGTTTCTTCAACTTCTCTTGATTGTTTCTTCTTCCTCAGATCAATCTTCTTCGTTCTCCCTTTTAATTTGATTGTTAATCAGCAGTTTGATTCCAACACTCCCTCTCAAGCCTGTTGATTAATCTCCAAATTTGAGAGAAGAATTTTGCTTCTGCCTTTGTTCCAATGTTTCTTTGATGTCGATTCAATACAAGAATCTCCTTCAGACTCTCACTTCTCCATGATATCTAGATCTTTTAACGGTGAGTTCGGTTTCTCCCTCGTCTCTTTAGTTCCTTGGTTTCTGTAAATGTTCTTCACAGTCGCCTTAGTTTCAGATTTGAGCTTGATCTGTTTTCTTGTCTGCCTTTCCTCGGTTCTTTGTTGATAGATTCATAACGTTTCTTTCCTGATATGTACTTGCATGTGTCGGATTTGCTACATCCATTTCTATACCGAGTCGGGAGATTGGTTTCTTTACCACACCAAGTTTGAGACAAAGTTCTTCGAATCTCTTCGTTCCCAGTGGTTTTGTGAGGATGTCTGCAATTTGGTCTTCACCGCTGCAGTATCTCAAGGTAATCACTCCATCTTTCTCTGCTTCTCGAACTACATGATAACGAATTTGAATGTGTTTAGTTCTTCTGTGTTGAAATGGATTCCTTCCAATAGAGATAGCTGATGTATTATCGCAGTAGATCGGAACACTACTGTTAGTGTTCACTTGTAGTTCTTTCAGCAATCTCTTTAACCAAGACAGCAATGGTTTGTAGCCGAACTTAGTGCATATATTCTGCTTCAGCCGTTGACTGAGCTATAGTTTCTTGTTTTTGGTTTGCCAGGTGAACATTGCACTGCCATTGAGAAGCACAGTCCTGTGGTGCTTCTCATGTCTTCTCTGCTCCCTGCCAATTTGAATCCGAATACCCCACTAATTCAAGTTGGTTGATTTTTTGAAACAATAGTCCATACTCCACTGTTCCGTGTACATATCTTAACACTCTTTTTGCTTCTTGCAGATTGTACTATTGGTCCGGATAGACTTCTGGACAGATATGATGCTGCAAAAGCAAGGTCTGGTCTAGTAGCTGCAAGATACAGAAGCCCTCCTACCATACTTCTGTACTCTCTTGGATTATCAAGATAAGTGCTTCCCTTATTTCTTTGCCATGTGGTATGAGAGGTGTATTCACACAGTTGCAGTCTTTCATTCCAAATTTCTCAAGAAGCTGTTTTGCATATTTCTTTTGGCTTAGAATATTCCTTCTTCTATGTAGGTAATCTCAAACCCAAGAAAATACTCAACTTACCCAGGTCAGTCATCTCAAATGTATTCTTAAGGTTCTCCTTAAATTCATATGTATCATTTGTTCACAACTTCCTGTGATAACTAGGTCATCCACATACAGACTAATCACCATGATCTCACCTTTATTTTCTTGTATGTACATTGCAGCATCGCAATTGCTCCTTTTGCATCCCTGAGATATGAAGTAGGAGTCAATCCTGCTGTACGCAGGCTCTTGGAGCTGCTTCAGGCCATACAAGGCTTTCTTCAGTCTGTACACCATTCCTTCAGCTCCCTCTGCCTCAAAACCAGGGTGGTTGCTCTACATACACTTCTTCGGTTATTTCTCCATTCAGAAAAGCTGATTTAACATCCATTTGATGAAGGTTCCATTTGTTTTGTGCAGCCAACGCAATCAGTGCTCTAATGGTGTCATGTCTAGAGACTGGTGCAAAGGTCTCTCCATAGTCTTCTATAGGTTTGTGTAAAACCCCTTGCTACCAGTCTTGCCTTCAGTTTTTGAATTTTCCCATCTATCTGTCTTTATCTTGTATATCCATTTGACATATATTACCTTTTTATCTGCAGGTAGTTTCACTAGTTCCCATGTTTCATTCTTGGTAATTACATGGATCTCCTCCATCCATTGCCATTTTCCACTCCTCACTGTCCACAGCTTTCTTCAAAAGAGATAGGCTCTTCCCAGGTAAAGTAACATGGTTCTTCAACTTGATTTGCTCTTCCTCTGTTTCTTGATATATATCACTCAGAGGTCTCTCTCTATGAACCTGTCCTTGATGAATCACCCACTTCTGGTTCCTGTCTACATTCAGTCCGAAATGGTATAGGAGTGAATCTGTTGTCTTTCATTTGTGACATTTGAGGTTATCTCTGGAACGTTCTTGACTTCTTGAGTGTGGGCTCTTCTTCATTCCTTAGAGGTAGATTAGCACTGCTATTAATCATTTGTGTTGTCCTTCAACTTCTTCCTGAGTTTCCCAGTTCCAACTTTTGCTTTCTTCAAAGATTACATCTCTTGATACTTCAATCCTTTTTGTTACTTAGGACATACACTCTATAGGCCTTTGCTTACACTACTGTATTCCCATGAACACCCCTTTTTCTGACCTATCATCTAGTTTTCCTTCTTCTAGCTGGCAGGTATCCATATGTGACAGATGCATCCGAATACCTTCAAGTGTCTGACAGAAGGTTTATGTCCACTCCAAGCCTCCAGTGGAGTAATCTGATCCAAGGCTTTGGTAGGTAATCAGTTTTGAAGGTAAGCAGCAGTGAATATGGCTTCTGTCCAAAACTTGTCAGGCATTCCTTTATCTTTTAGCATCTTCTGGCCATATCTAGTAATGTCCTGTTTCTAACGTCTGCAATTCCATTTTGTTGAGGTGAGTAGGCTACTGTAAATTGTCTCTCTATTCCATTGTCTTCTAGGAACTTAGTAAATTGATCAGATTTGAATTCTCCTCCTCTATCTGACCTTATTTTCTTTATTGCTCTTCCTGTCTGGTTTTCTACCATGTTTCTTGAATCTTCTGAATGTTGCAAAGGTGTTTGATTTTGCTCTCAAGAAATATACCCATAGCATATGTGAGTAGTCATCAGTGAAGGTAAGAATATACACACTGCCACTGCATGATGCAGTTTTGCATTGGTCCCGCATATATCCGTGTGGATTAGCTCTAAAATGTCTTCACTTTTAGTTTCTGAAACTCTTGGAAAATTTCTCTGCATTGCTTTCCTTTGCACATGCTTCACATATTTCTTGATTCACTTTAAACTTTGGTAATCCTTTATCATTTGGCTTGACTGTAGATTTTGCAGATTGTGAAACCGGTGTGTCCAAACCTTTTATGCCATAGTTCAGATAGATTCTCAGCCTTGGCTGTATTTGCACTTCCTCCGGCCAATTCCATCCTCAACATGTATGCATTTCTGAACAATTTCCACTTCTGCTACTTTATTCCATTTTTGTCATGAACTAACAACTTGTTTCCTGTGAATAAAACTTGATTACCATTCCTCACCATTTGAGGAACACTCAGAGGTTTTGTCTATTTCAGGTACCAGAATACATCTCTAACAACCTTGTTCCTTTGATTGTCATTACTATCAATGTTTCCTTTTCCAGCAGTCATCAGCTTTGCTCCATTTCCAATCCTAATGGGTATCTGAAAGGTTATGTCTAAGTGGAGAAGAAATCTCTTTTTTGGTCATGTGATTCGTTGCCCACTGTCTACAGCCATATCTCATCAAGGTTTGTATGTTCACCTGTATGAGCTGCACTTACAGATTGCATTCCTCACTTGTGTCGTCTTGATTTTGTGCAGTTTTCCTCCTTATACCGGACAATCTCTTACCATGTGACCAATTCTTCCACAGTTAAAGCACCCTTTCCTTGGTCGAAACTGTTTTGAGTGAAATTGATTCTCATATTTCAAGTTCAGGTAACACTCACCTTCTTTGTGGTTTTTCTTCAGACAAGTTTTGCATTGTCTTCTTCTTCCATTCTTTAGTTCTAACATCTTTGTCTTGTACAGATTCATCGGAAGATGGCTTAGGTGTGGGAACGTCCGAGCTCTGATACCATGTTCGATTTCAGCAGCTCAAGCTCAAGATTCCTTAATAGTCGTACATAACATTAATCGATTGTATATTACACTTTTATACTCATAGGTTTTAACCTATGCTTTCTATAAGGCTTATTAGTTCTAATACATTCTTATGGGCCTAAGTAGTTCTTATTTCTTAATTAGCCCAACTCGAATCCAATGTCTTAGCAAAACACACACATGCTTCTTCTCCTTCCTCGCTTCTCTATTTCTTCAACTTCTCTTGATTGTTTCTTCTTCCTCAGATCAATCTTCTTCGTTCTCCCTTTTAATTTGATTGTTAATCAGCAGCTTGATTCCAATAGCGGCTCCACTGAAACAATCTTATCTAACTGAGAATGCTCCAACGGTTGACTAAAGTAGTGATCAAAGCTTTATCCTTTGTTGATTTTCACATAGACCCTCCAATGGGAGAATCTTTTATTCCCCAAGAGTCATCTGATTCTTTAATCACAGCCCTATTCCATGGATTTCCTCTCTGAACCGAGCTGCCCGGTACTCCCCATGCGTTACTGAGTGACAGAGATTGTCCAAGGTTCTGTACAACGACAACCGCTCCTTGGTACACAGAACCGTGTTCAAGCCTTTTCATGGCAGTGGCTGCTTGAACAGGATCATGGAAGACGGCTAATGCATTTTTGTCATTCAACCAAACAAGCACGCATTCGCCTCCAAATCTCAAAACCAAGACATTGATGTTAGCCTCCCTTGGGAGATCCAAACAAAAATAAACCACTAGTCGAGGATCCATATCGACCGATGGATCAAAGGCCGGTATGTGGGGCCCGCCCGCTGAGATGACACCTTTGACTCCAATGATCCTTGTAGGGGGTTTTGACATCTGTGTAACAAAAACCACTGCAAAGCGTTTTGGTTTCCACCCGGCGTTGCTTACATCAATTTCCACCTCTCAGCTATCAACCGTACTGCATCTCTTTTATCCTTTTCCATAGTACATAAGATATGGAACTTCAGGGAACTACTTGTGTTACCTCTAGCCTTTCCAAGTACCAAGAACTTGCATCGCTCCTCAACTGCTAGCACCCACTTGGGGTCACGTCTATAAAGATCTGAAATGAACTCAGTCATGGCAGTATTCTCACCAAAATGTAAAGCATCAAAACTTGGAGGAGTGACATCAAATGCATCTTGAAGAACATGCTTACGCTCCAGCTTAGCACACTCTACATCATAAGTAAGCTTTCTCTGCCTAAGAGGGATCATATTCCCATTTGACTTGATAGGATGAAGCGGTACTGGTAGCTTCTGCAAAATGGAGGTTTCATAGATATAGTCACCGCTAAAACCATTAGTACTTCCTCTGACAGCACAAGGACAGTAGCTGTTATGCGACTACATGAGCAAGTAATTTCGAGTGGAAACTTACATCTCTGATCAGGACAAGGTGCAGAAGGATGGCACAACGCTGTACAAATGTCTCTGCAGTCTCTTCTAGGAACACCACACGTCTGACCAAAAGTAACACGCAGACCAGTTAGATAACGCTGTTATGTGACATGTCTTGGCACAAGCATGCATGCCACAACACCTTGTCTTTCAGCATATTTTGTTACATCTAATATCTTTTGACGCACACGGTATGTTCCTGAGAACCACATGACCACAAATGTATTTCTTCTCCACGGATACTGAATAAGGCATGCAGTCTCCGAAATGGCAATCATGCGTAGCGGAATGGCCACAAGGCTGAGGAATCGAGCAAGGAAGCTGAAAACTCGGGACATGGGTTCCACATGGTAATGGAGGAAGTATCGAAGTTTTTCCACAAGCACATGCAAGATCAGTGAAAATCATCTCAAAGGCAAAGAGGACAGTGACCAGTGAGACAGAGAGTTTCACATGAATGTTGTCCGCACCTTAGCTTCTTTCCACAAGGTATATGGCAAAAGTGGAGATCAGAATCGCCTGACAGAACATCATTCTTTGGGTTCAGGAGAGGACAGCACCGCTCACTACATTTATGCTCCAATAGTTTTTCTTACCGGCACATGGTTTGGCGCAAATGAACTTCTCTATCTCTAAAACTGTTTGGTAGCATTCCACAGTCCGAGAAGTTGAACCGCACCGGCATTTCTGGCTCACTTGGATTAAACAAGGCGAACAACCACCTAAATGGCACATCTCGTTGCAGTTATGCAGGCCACAAGGAAGAAGCTTGCTGCAAATGTATGTGAAAGAAGAAATTGGATCAAGGCAACTCTACCTCTACTCTTCCAAACTTTTCCCATAATAGCATGCCTTAACTCTAGTAGGCAGGAACACACAGTCCCCATAAGGCCCAGGATGGCAAACATCACGACAGTAATGGTTACCACACTCAAGTTGTTTCTGCAATTAGTTTGCATGAAAACACACCATCTTCTGCTTTCACATCTCCCTTCAGATTCATGTCACCACAAATTACAATCTCTACTGTTTGCTAGCAAAAGCAGGAGGCATTGACTTGTACATGCCACATGACATGCCCTTTCACATCGATGACAACCACAATTAAGAAGCTTATTGTTACTTTGCCCACAAGTAAGATCAGATTCTTTCATAGCATCTAGTTATGATCATCTTCTTCCCACAAGGACAGTTATAAGGTGGAGCAAACGCCTTACATGGAGGGCATGGATCGGGATGACACTGCAATACACAAACATGAGGACACGTATTTTCTTTAGCCATCTTAGTTGTTGCAAACTCCTTCTCCATCGACTTCCCACATATATCTCCACAAGAGTGAGGAGTCAAATATGGATCACTAGGTGGGACTTTCCTCTTTCCACAAAAGCATCGATACAATATCTCCTTTAACGATGCCAACTGAACAAACTGACAACATGGACATCACCAATTACTACCTTGGTTTTTATCCGCTAACAAATCAACCGAAGTTGGTGCTCGAGCCCATTTCTTAATACAATTCAGATGGAATATGGATTATGGAGAAACTGGAGAAAGACCAGATATTAGCAGACTGCCTAACCATGTCATAACAAATCATATTTCTCAATAGAACCCTTCATTAGCTTATCCTGTATCTCTTGCAGAAATTGAGGCAGATTTGGGTTTGTCAACACAATACTCTTATTATGCCCATTCCTTTCTTTATCCAACCATGTTCCCTCATTCACAGTCTGAGGCAAGCTACCACTAGAAAACCTCTTTGACGGTTATCCTGCACAGGTCTTGAAGCATTATTTCTCCTTTGGCGGCTATAAAAAAGAGGACCTGGGACATTACTCCTTTGATGCGGGTTATTGAGCAAAGGGGCAGACTCATGGTGTTGCCTTTGCTGATAAACAGGATCGGGTCTAGCACTACATCAAGGCTTCCAAAATTTGTATTTGCATCAAGAGGAAAGGGAGTCTCCTTTACAACCACCGAGGTTGAGGTCGAGGTCGAGGTCGAGGAAGTTCCTCTTGGAACCCATGTTTGCTGAGAAGTGAACCTTGGCATTTCTCTCTGATCTCTCCTGAATTGAGAGCTCATTATCTGTCACTCCACCAACAACAGAAACCAGAATCTGCACCAACCTTCAGCTCTTGAGCAATGAGATCCTTAGCAATCAAAGCTAAACAAAATAAAAAGTTCAAATTTTTGATTCAGATTCTGGAAACCTCATACATATACAACGTTTTTAAAGAATCTAAACGAAGTTCATGTAAAACACCGAACATCAGAAATAAATGCTAAAATGTTACTCATTCTTCGGAATCTCAATTCTCAAAGGTAATATACGAGGAGCCTCTTCTTTGTTTTTGTTTCTAAGGAAATTTTCGGAAATCTACAGCTACGAGGTATAATTTTGCTTATTGAAATTATAAACAACCCAAAACACAGATGACGGATTCACATAACCAAAAAGATGAGAATATAATGGTACCTCAGACTCATTTAGTCTCATTTATTATTCTGAGTTATATGGGTAAACCCATTTAGACTCATTTATTAAATGGGTTTTGACAATATTTAATAGGGTATCCTGTTAGACCCATTTATATTTTTTTGTCATTTTTATACATACTAAACTATGAATTTTTTTTGTTTTGAATGTTTTTATTTTATGAATTTAGGTTTGTTGAAATACTTTTCTTTTAGCAAAGAACATAGTTTATCATGTTTTTAGAATTTTTGTTTAAAAATATTTATCATAAAGTTATGTTTTTTTAATGTTTAATTAGTCATATAATATAGAAATATTATATGATATGCGTAAATCACGTAAATTAAATAAATTAGTAACAACTAAAAGTTACATATTAACAAAATCAAACTTTTTTTTGGTGTTGAACAATAATAATTATGAATGTATTACTAAAAACAAATTATTAAATATAATGTTAAATGGGTCTAAACGGGTCTAAATGGGTTAGAGTAATTTTAATGAGTCTAAACGGGCGCCTCTAATAGACCCCAAAATTAAATGGGTCCAGGGGCGGACTAAGCCCACAAAATTAATGGGTGCAAAACTTTACATATAAAAAAATTGAACCCCTCACCTCCTGCAAACAGTAGGACATATCAAACCAATGTGCCATTATGAAATTGTTCCTAGTGTAAAACAATCAAATATCTATATTTTAGTGGGTGCAGCTGCCCCCACTTTCACCAACGTGGGTCCGCCCTTGAATGGGTCTAAACGGGGTTTGGGTCTAAATGAGTTGGGTTCTAAATGGGGTGGGTCTAAATGGGTACGGGCTACCCATTTTAACATCCTTAGTAGCAGACTAAGCAGAGGTTGATGTTTCGAGAGATGGAAGGAGAAGGAAGAAGCTAGTTGTGTTTATGTCGGGAGGTGGTTCGACTTTCAAGAAGATTCATGAGGGATGTAGTGTTAGTTTTGTTAAAGGAGATGTTTTTTTGTTGTTCACTAAAGGATTAACGTTCTATTCCCCCCCCCCCCCCAAAGTATCATATCACCACTCATCCCCACCAAACAATACCCTCGGTCTAACGCTCCATAAAATCAAACTATCAATGTTATATATATCCGAATTCAAATATTTAAATCCCAGTATCCCTCAATCGATTGTATTAGAAACAGTAAACCCAATTAAAACCCGACCCAAACCCAATTAAAACCCTAAAATCCCTAAAGCTTCTGATTACAAAACCATTATCGAGAAATCCCCAAATTGAAATCCCCCAAATCACGAACAACATACATTGAGCTTCACAAGTGCAAATCGAGTTGTAAGAGTTGAAATCTTGGCAAAATCGAAGGTCTGATGGCATTAATCATTCAAGATGAGCCTGTAGGAATGCACGACGGAGATATCAATGAAGAAGCTGAAGAACAAGAAGAAGCAAAAATAGAGCAATTGATTGAAGATTTAGTTGACGAACCTCCTATTCGACACGATGAGTATCTAGAAAGCGAGAATGAGGTTGAGGTAAATGTTCGAAAGAGAGTTCATAGACGTGACAGACGAGGTTGTGAGAATTTGTTATATAAAAATCAAACCTTTTTCAATGGAGTTGCATTTAAGGAGGCTGTGCTCGAATAGGTGTTATCTACAGGACGAAATCTCAAATAATTTAGGTATGAAAAAGATAAGATAGGCTATAGATATGTTAGTGGTTAAGACTGTGAATGGAAGGTATATGTTTCATGATTGCCTAATGATGTAATGTGGAAGGTTAGGGTGTTTAAAGATAAGCATTCATGTACTGTTAATGGAGAATGTGAGATGTTGAAGGTTCTTGTGATAGCTAGGTTGTTTATAGATAGGATCTGAGAAGAACCGGAATAATATCTACCTCAGAAGATTGAAGAACTGATTAAGAAAGATTACACGATCACTCCTTTTAGGCCTCAGTGCCAATCTGCTAGGAATAAGGCTCTGCGATGGATTGAAAGAGAGTACGATTTGCAGTTTGCACGTATCAAAGATTATGCAGCTGAGATAGTGCATCAGAATCCGGGTTCTATGGTAGAAGTTGATACGTTAACCAATGTTGAAGGTCAAGATGTGTTTAACAGGTTCTATGTTTGCTTTGATTAGATTAGAAGAACCTGGAGAGACACTTGTAGGCCAGTGATTGGGGTTGATGGATGCTTTCTGAAGTCAAAAATGAAGGGGCAGTTACTGGTAGCTATAGGTAGGGATGCTGGTAGCTATAGGTAGGGATGCTGATAATGCTATATACCCAATAGCATGGGGTGTTTTCCAAGTAGAAAACAGAAAACTTGCTTTGATTTGTAAGGAAACTTCAGGCTGATTTGGGACTTGTAGATGGTGAAGGTTTTGTCATAGTTTTTGATAGGCAAAAGGTAATGGATTTACTGATTGCTTTGCTTATGTTTGATATGTTATGAAATAGTAATTTATGCTTGTTTTAACATTTTCCAATTGTGTTTTAGGGACTAATCAAGGTTGTGGAGCTAGAGTTGCCCAAGATTGAGCATAGAATGTGTGTCAGACACATCTATGAGAACTTGAAGAAAAGACATGGAGATAAGAAGCAGCTGAAGCCATACTTATGAAACTTGGCCTGGAGTTCTAGTGAATCAGAGTATGAGTGTCACTTGGAACAAATAAGGTGCTATGACACTGTGGTTTATGATGATGTGATGAACACAAATCCAATGTCTTGGTGCAGGGCCTTCTACAATCTAGGTAGCTTCTGTGAAGATGTGGATAATAACTCCACATAATCTTTTAACAATTTAATCAACAAGGCAAGAGATAAGCATTGCATACATATGCTAGAGATTGTGAGAAGACTTGCAATGGCCAGAATTGCTAGAAGATCTGCCATATCTTATGATCACAAAGGTATATGTTTGTGTCTGAATTATCTATGTCAATCACTAATGTGTTTTGGTTTTGGTTTCTAAATGATGTGTCTCTGTTTCTTTTGTCTCAGAAATTTGCACACCATATGTATCTCGGTTTCTCAAGTCTGAGCTGAGAAAAGTTTTTGAGTGCAAGATCATAAGGAGCATAAATGAGAACTATGAAGTACTGCTCAGTGGATGTTCCTTCAAGGTGAACTTGGAGCAAAGGATTTGCAATTGTAGGAAGTGGGATATTTGTGGAATTCTATGTGAACATGCGTATAGAGTCATTCTGATGAAGAAGGTAGTCCCTGAGGACTTTGTCTGCCATTGGCTCCGGACAGCTATGTGGAGGAGGAACTAAACCGAGGTAATTGTGCCATTGAGAGGTGTAGGGTTTTGGCCAACCACCACTGGAAATAATGTCATTGTCCCTACTGAACCAGCACAACCTGGTAGAAAGAAGATTACAAAAGCTGACAAGAGAAGGAAGAGAGGTGTTAATGAGTCACCAAGCAAGAAAAAATTGAAGAAAAGGATCATGCATTGTGGAGTCTGTAAATCTGCAAATCACAACTCTAGGTTCCATAAAAAAAACAAAAGGTATGTGGTTCTTTTACTTTGTGTGTGTATGTATAATGCTTAGGTTTGTGGCTTAAGTGTGTTTATTTTCAGGTTTCTCAAACCAGTCAAGTGGAGGCTTGTCAGATCACCCAAATGGAGGCTTGACAGACCACCCAAGTGCAAGCTTCTCAAGAATGTCTCACTCAGGTTTAAGGGGAGGAAGCAGTGTGTTTAGGTTGTGTTTAGATTTGGGAGGAGTCTTAGTGGTTGTCATGGGGTCTGTTTTTTTACAACCATTAGATGTTGGTATGTGTTTTGGTTGTTTTGGGGTTTGTTTTTAACAACCATCGGGTTCTTATGGTATGTGTTTTGATTGTTTTTGGGTCTTGTTTTTAACAACCATCGTGTGCTTATGGTATGTGTTTTGGTTGTTTTCGGGTCTTGTTTTTAACAACCATCGGATGTCTATGGATGTGTTTTGGTATTGGTTTATATTTCAATGGGATGATTTTGATTTATAATGTGTTTTGTCATTAATTTTTTCCAGCTTTTCTTAGTCAAAGTGCAAATAAATAACCCAAATTCATAACATTTCAAAAGGAAAATGAGTACATAATCTCAACATTAAGAAATCAAGTTCATAACATATCAAAAGCTAAACAAAACACCAAATTAACAACCAATGACAACAAGATTCATCATTTGGCCATAATCATCAACCAAAGCACTATGAGGATAGAACTAATGACAACAAGAAGAATCATCTTCTTTCAATCGGATTTAGCTTCCATACGAACTTCATAAATCTCATGGTCAAGCTTCATTTCCATCCTCTTTTCAAACTCCAAAATATCTGTTTTTATCTTCTCATATTCTTGGTGAAATCTCGAATGTGTCACTTGCAATGTCTCAGTCTCCTCTAAAATTGCCTCATCCACCCATTTAAAAAATATGTTCAACATTCATAAGCTACAACATCAAGTAAACAAACATTTCAAACATCAAGAATCATATCAGATTCAACAATTAACAAAAATATTAGATAAATGCACCTTCTTTGATGCAACGTAAGCACATCGAAAGTATCTCTGATTAGGATTTGCCTCCGATTTGCTCATTCTCGTCACCAATTCTTCCCCACAATAACACCTCTTAGGTACTCCTACGACTCTTTCTCTTGTACGAGAGCTTGAAGATCCACTTGAAACTCTAGATGCGTTACTCATTTTCAAGCTACAAACTATTGTAATCAAGTAATTAAAGAAATCGAAGCTAAGAAATACAAACAAGAACAATAGAAAAAGCTAGGAACTACAAACAAGAACAATAGAATTACCCTAGATTCAGAATTGAAAAATGAATAAGATCAACTGAATTGAAAATTAGAGTGATTTAGGGTTCTTCGTTTATAAATTCAGGATTTTAATTGAATTGGAGAAATACTAAACGGGTTGGGGTTTTTAAAGACGGGTTGGGGTTTTCAATATAACCAGTGCTCGCTTTGGTTTTTTCAAGGTTTTGTATCGGGGTTTGGTAATAAACCAACACAAATTGCGATACAATCGATTGAGGGATATTGGAGTTTAAAAATTTGAATTCGGGTATATATAGCATTGATAGTTTGATTTTATAGAGCGTTAGATAGAGGAAATAGTTTGGTGGGGATGAGTGGTGATATGGTACTTCTTGGAGGGGGGAAATAGAAAGTTAATCCTTCACTAAATAAGAGATTTTTTTTTTGTTAACAAAAAATATATGGCATTTTCTTTTCATCAAATAAATAAGAGCTTTTTTTCACCCCTCATTAACATAAAAGTTTGGCATATATTTTACGTTTTTAATTTTGCCAAATAAATATATTTTTTTCCCCACTCATTAACATAAATGTTTGGCATCTATTATACGTTTTTAAGTTTTCCAAATAAATATAAGTTTTTTCCCCCACTCATTAATATAAAAAGTTTGGCATATACTATATAAACTATGAATTAAATGCCTAATTATACCCTTTAGTTAACACTATTTTGTTGATGTAAAAAAAAAAAATTTAACACTATTTTATTTTTGTACTTTTTTTATTTTTTATTTTCCCGTGCACCAGCTGTAGTTTTTATTTTATATAGTTTTGTTTTATTTTAGCATGAGGTCGAGTGTATTGAGTTGTTTATCTTTCGTTCACATTTGATTAAAGCTAAGAAGGTGTTATTGAATTGAGGTTTTTAATGAATTTGAATTACAATTGGATTTTCAAGTCTAATGCATTTACATTAGTTTTCTAATGCATTTACATAGATTTTCTAATGCATTTGAAGTTATTTGTAATGTATTTTTAGTGATTCTTATGGAAAATAAAAAATTTATATGTAGTTTATACACTACCATTATTCACCAAATGAATAATTTATAAGAAAATTATACAAAATACTAATTCTAAAAACATAATAATTAAATGTTAGTAGTTATAAATTGTAGATTGTTATTGTGTTCATAATTATAAAATATAAGTAAACGTCAGTATTTAAAAAAAGTTTATAATGGTATATCGTGTATAAATTACATGACAACGATTTTATACAAACACTCCTCCTTTTTAATATATATTAGACATATTTTTACGGACGATTTTATTTTATTTCCAATATTTTTATTTTACGTTTTTCACGAGTTTTAATATATAATATTTGAACCCCGCGTATACGCGGTATCTAATCTATCATCATACTATATAAAGTAGAGTTTTCAAAGTTACTAACTCAAAAGATGGTGACATGTTTCATATCCATCAATTCAAGATTTTGACACGTGTCAATGTTGAAAAATGTCAAAAATTATAAAGTAACTATACAAAAAATAATTAACTACTATTATTCGAAAAATAAAAATTTTATAAGGAAAATATACAAATTAGTATTTCTTTAAAAACTAAACTTGTATAGTTAAAAAGAAATTAATTTTAAAGAAAAAAGAATTGTAAATATTGAAATGTATAGAAACAAAAAAAAAATTTATAATTCTAAAGGAAAAAAATTGTAAATATTGAACTCTATATAAACAAATAAATAGTTTTATTTTTTCTCAGCAAAACATTTTTCTTTAAAATCATCATTATACATGCAACTTTATTCTATTGGTAAAACATCTATTCCTTTTATTTTATTTTTAAAACTTATTTTAATTTAATATTATGAGGTTGTTGTAAAAAAAATTATTTGTATAAATCTTTTTTATTTAGACTATAATCTCGCGTATACGCGGGATCTATATATAAAATAACTCGTAACTTACTTAGCCCTCAAAAATGTTTTCTAAAAGTACATCGTAACTTTTAAAATTAAGTTAAATTGCGCCAACATTTATTTATTCCATACCAAATACACCCATATTATCACGTGACCGAGTTTCAAGAGATTAGATCTTATGGGATGGAAGGTTTAGATTCATGTCACCACTATTATGTATCAGATCAGTGTATTCTCATGTTACTACCAAACACTTTCTCTCATTTGCTTGTGAACACTCTTCTTTACCAATGGCAATTATCACAAAAAATGATAACAACACATTTAGTTTTATAAGCCATGTCCTAAACACAGAAGAAAACAAAAGAATATTCATGATATTTGAACTAAACATCTGGTTACATAACTCCAATATAAAAACTGACACTTTAACTTAAAGCAACCTTTGATAAGATCACAAATGACGCAAATGAATAAGATCAAAATTATGTGATACATACGACACAAATATCAATCCTTGGCATTGCCTTCATCTTCTTAGTCGGATGTTCAAAAGCTCTTAAAAAGCCAGAGCAGTTTGAATCCGACAGAGAAAACTTAGAAATTCATCATAATTAAGAACCAGATCACCAAATTTGGGTAGGACACTAAGCAAAATCGACAAGCGAAGAAAAGACGTGAAAGCAGAGAGGTGAACTACTCGACCGAGAAATTGAAAGATGAAAACAATGAAGAAGAGATAATTAAACAGGTCAAACGAGTTCTCTCGAGATGCAACACAGAGTTTGGGAGAGATAGACAAGAGAAACAGCAGGTATTTCAAAATACGTGATAAAAGGTTGATATTTTGTTTAGATTTTATTATCTCTTATACCACTTTCTCAAAAAACCTTTCTACATATACCACAATATTAAAACGTTTCCTCCTATACTACAATTGATAAAACAAATGACCAAAGAACCCTTCTCTAATTATTTCATCTCATTATTTTTGTCTGTTTCTTTTTCTTCTTCTTCTCTCTCTTTCTTCTTCTCTTTTTTTTCTTCTCTCACTTCCTCTCTCTCTCGCTCTATATCCCTCTTCAATTGTTTCAATTTTTGGAAGAATATGAGATTTAATTGTCATCTATTCAGGAAAAACTCGTCCACCCAATATCACTTTTGATTTACCCATGTGGAAATGTTCTATATCCGGCAAACTTGTCCACCTAATGCTATGTAGACTTTGTTTAACTAGAGAACTTGTCCACCAATACTTTTCGACAAACTTGTCCACCAAATACCACTTTTGATTTACTCGTTCGAAAATGCTTTCTACCCGACCAACTTGTCCACCAAATGCTTTGTAGACTTGTTCACCAAATGCCAATGCAAAAAACTTATCCACCAAATACAACTTTTGATCTATCCGTTCGATAATGCTTTCTATCCGGAAAACTTGTCCACCAATGATTCGTATACTTGTCCATCAGATGTTTCGTATACTTGTCCATCAGATGCTTCGTATACTTGTCCATCAGATGCTTAAAAACACTTGTCCACCAACAATGAGAGAAAAGGAAAGAAACAAGAGAGATAAATAAAGAGAAAGATAGAAAGGAGAGAGAGAAAGAAAGAGAAAAAGGAGAGAGAAAGGAGAAAGAGAAGTGAGATTGAAAGAGAAATAAAACAATTGTTTCTCTCTTTCAAATTGTTTCAATCAGCATCTAATGTCAACAACTTTGGTTTTTGAACTAAGGCCACAAGTATCTTTTTTTCTCTTCTACCACAAGAAAGTATACGAAGAAAGATTTTTGAAATAAGTGATATTGCAAAAAATAAACTCTTTTGTTTATTCATGCTTTAGATACAAAAATACTTTAAAATCCAACAAAATTCTGTAAATATTGAATAATAATTGTTTTTAAAAAATTAAAAAAATCTTTAATGTATTTCTTTTAATACATAATCCAGTAATTTCAAATTCTTTTAAGATACAATATTCATACAATATTCAATAACATCCCCTATATTAGAGTGAAAGAAGTAGAAGAGGAGAGTCAAGGCCAAATTCATCAAGGTAAGGCCGAAGACCACCTCAAGTCATTCCAAAAGGGAGAAGAAGGTGGTAGTTAAGGCGAAAGAAGCCATTGATCAAGTCAAGGCTCGGCCAATTCAGGAGAACCTTAAGGACGAGGCCCATCAAAGAGTCAAATAGCAAGACCAAACAAGACTTTGTAAGACTTGGCCATACTGCATTAGACTGAAGAATTCAGTGCCAGACTTTGCAAAACTGAAGATGGATTGCAAGTCTGACAAGACTGAAAAATGGGTGCAAAGAGAGAAAGCGAGAGACCAGACAAAACTTTGGAAAACTTGGGCAGACTTGGTCAGACTGCACCAGACTGAAGAATTCAGTGCCAGACTTTGCAAGACTGAAGATGGAGTGCAAGTCTGGCAAAACTGAAGAATAGGTGCAAGACTTGCAAGTTTTGGCTCTAACTTTAAATTTGAATTCTAGGGAAAAACACCTAAAACAGGAGCCTTTTTATTCTTATCTTATATTTGTCTATATAAACATATAAACACACATTAATAAACTAACCCTTTTAATTCTATTTTCTCTAATATTCTCTTATTTTCCGATTTTCACATTTGCATATATTCTCCACACAATTCTACACATATTCTGCTTAATATTTCCAGAAATTCTAACTCCCTGAACTTCTTATTCTTCGTTGATGCTACTTCCCATTTACCTTTCTCTGCTTTTTTCTCTCTCACTCTCACAGTTTTCTCGTCCTCGATTCTAAATTTTTCTCCCTTTGCGTGCATTTCTTCAATTTCAGTTTCTTCCCCCAAGGTACCCTTATTGTTTCGTTTGCGTTTTATCTGCGATTCTTCATCGGTTCCATGGATCTTATTTGACTTTGATTTAAATCCCAGTTTCGTTATCCTCGATTGGGTTTTGGTAATTTCATTCTTTGTTTAGGATCTTCCTTATCTAGGTATTGCCTTTGCCTGTATCTATCGAATCTGCATTTTGAAATTTTGTGATTAGGGTTCGTTCGTTCATAGATGTTGTTAGATTGCTTAATTTGTTTATCATATCTCTAATTCTGATTACTCAGATTACTTTTAACCTATGGGGATTGAGAGATTTCGAAAAACTCTGGATTTAGTGGACTAACATCAAGCTCAGCATTTGGTTAAAAACTATCTATTAGCTGATCCGTTTACTCCGTCGCACTTTCCAATGGAATCACGGGTTTTGTTCTCGAGTCAATTTAACTTCCCGACGCGGCAGACCCTCGAAACCTCGATTGCTCCTTTGTTGACGCCTTCCCGGAAAGCTCTCTCATTCTCTTTCCGAAGTCCCGCAGACCGATTTGCGATGAGAATCAGACCTCTTGTAAAAGCTTCTTCTTTTGCTCCAATCGTAGCAGAGGTTGATGTTTCTAAAGATGGAATAAGAAGGAAGAAGCTAGCTGTGTTTGTGTCGGGAGGTGGTTCGAATTTCAAGAAGATTCATGAGGGATGCAGTGTTGGTTTAGTTAAAGGGGATGTTGTTTTGTTGGTCACTAACAAAAAAGGTATGGCCTTTCTTCTTCTGCGTAGTTGATTTTGGTCTTCTAAGTTTCAAGTCTAGTTTTTGTGTGTGGGTTCTTTGAGTCGATGAATCAGACAAGAACTGCAAAACATATAACTGATTGATTTGAAGGAATTTTGACTTGAATACTTGTTTATTACATCAAATCCAGATTGTGGAGGTGCCGAGTATGCAAGAAGTAACGGCATTCCTGTTTTAGTATTCCCAAAAGCGAAACGAGAACCATCTGATGGACTCTCTTCTACAGAGCTCGTGGATGTTCTTAGGTTGAGATCTCTCCCTCCATCTCTATTTGTATATTCGCCCTTGACGTCGATTGTGTTACCACTTTTCTAGATATGTCTCCTAACATTTGCTTAATGGACAGGAAAATTGGTGTAGACTTTGTTCTTCTGGCTGGATATTTGAAACTTGTACCGGTTGAACTGGTCCAAGCTTTTCCTAAACGGATTCTAAATATCCATCCCGCGCTTCTTCCGGCTTTTGGAGGCAAAGGTCTTTTTGGTATAAGAGTGCATAAAGCTGTTCTAGACTCGGGAGCTAGGTAAAGTCGCATACTGATACATGTTATGGATGCATAGTTTCTTTCTTTTCTTATGTGCAAGAAAATATGAATCGGGTTCATTACGTAGGTATTCAGGTCCGACAATTCACTTTGTTGATGAGGAGTACGACACTGGGCGAATACTTGCTCAAAGTGCAGTCCGCGTGAATGCTTATGATACACCAGAGGAATTGGCCAAAAGGGTTCTTCATGAGGTACTACTAAAGAATACTTTTGAATATTACATTTTACAATTCAGAAAATTTGATTGTTTTTTTTCCATTTTGGTCTTAGGAACACAAACTCTATGTCGAGGTGGTGGCTGCGATATGCGAAGAACGGATTAAATGGAGAGAAGACGGTGTCCCTCTCATTCAAAGCAAAGAAAACCCTGACGAATATTATTAGATCCTTGACAAATGAAGTTCAACCGTATTGGATCTCAAGATTATTCCATTTTCAAATCAAAGTGTTTCAACTTTAGGTTATAGTCTTCAGGCTGTAGAAGTTTTTGCCCAGAGTATAGATTGAAAATGTTTCTTGAGCTCAAGTTTTGTTTTAGTTGGGTAGGAATCATAAGGAAGGAGATGAAATTAGAGCCAAGAGACAGCATTTCAGCATTTCAACCTTATTACCATGAAGTTTTATTTCATCTATAAGAATCAAAATCTCTGAAATCCAAATCACAGATTCTAGCATATAGAAACAGGGTTTGAACATTAGATTTGTTCCTAGAAGAAATGATTCTGTTAAGATGGAGCCCCGAGATAGAATGCAAGGCGAAGAATGTCACTGAAGATTCCACCGGCTGTGACTTGAGCACCAGCACCAGGTCCACGAACAATCAGAGGTTGTTCTTTGTACCGTTTGGTTGTGAAAGCGATGATGTTATCAGCACCCGAGAGCTGAGCGAATGGATGATCTTTCTTGTACCGTTTCAGCTCAACCGTTCCCTTTTTCTCTACCGCGTCTACAACTCCTACATATCTCAAGACCTAAAAACAGACAACACAACAACACAATCTCAAATGAGTTCTTTTCGAGGCAGTGCAATCGGTTTTAACATGAGTTTTGCTAAGAGGCACTACTTACTTCTCCTGCTGCTTCAGCCTCTTGTCTTTGTTTGGACAATTCTTCATCAAACTGAGGTAGCTTCTCCATGAACTCTTCTGCTGATGCACAAGCCTGTGATGAACATTGGAATAGAATACTTTAGTGTCAAAAGGATTACCTTTGTTGATGATGAAATTAATACTGTGATTATACAGATACTTACTTGTAGAGGCTTTGGCACAAGATTCTGGACTGGGAGGCCGTCAAGATCCAATCTTAAGCCTGATTCTCTGGCAAGAATTGTCACCTGCAGAAGTAGCAGATACGAGAAGGTTTAAAATCATTTAAATGGTCGAAGTCAAACACAAGGTGCATTAACCCGATTTGATGACAGAAAAAAACCGTACTTTTCTGGCAACATCTGTTCCAGATAGATCATCTCGTGGATCTGGCTCTGTGAAACCTGCCTGCTTTGCTTCTGCTACAACTTCACTGAAGCTTCTGGTGCCGACAAAATTGTTGAAAAGGTAACTTAAAGTACCACTGCAGCAAGGCATCAAAGCAAAATATTAGTGAAGATTCAAAGCCAGCTCATTCATTTGTTATCTGAACAAATTGTGTTACCAAGCTGAACAGGAGGTACCTGAAAATGCCCTCAATCCTCAGTATTTTATCCCCTGTTTCGAGAAGCCCGCGTAAAGTGCTGATAATTGGAAGACCAGCTCCCACGGTTGCTTCATAAAAGTAATGTGTGTATGATTTTCTCTGAAGATCTCTGATCTTTAGATACTGCATTTACAGGAAACTGTTACCAACTAGTCTCTCTGTTCATAGAATCACGGAACCTCGATGGATATGAACTCAACAAGAACAGATTTGTAGCTTCCTATTCAACGGTTACTTAAAGCAAATATCGAACTCTTAACCTGATCAAGTGGTCCTGAGTTAGCCTTTTTGTTCGGAGTGACCACATGAATTCCTCGTAGCAACCAGTCGTAGTAGCAACTAGCGATATCAGCATCGGCCGTACAATCAACCATAACAGAGTTTGGAATGAAATGATTTCCCTTCACATACTGGGTGAACTTCTCCATGTTAGCTGTTTCTCCCTCTTCTTTCATAAGTTCTCTCCATCTTGATAAGTCGATTCCCCTAAAAGATGATGATTGTGTAAGGACTACAACAGTAATGCAGTTCACTTAAAAGTGTTAAATCAAGTTCGTTGACTTACGATTCACTCATCAACATTTTACTTGAGCCAGTGATCCCTATAACACCCAAGTCAATTTTAAACTCTTCTTTGAGCACTGCAGCCTGTGAAAAGAGATTTAAAGATGATTTAGCTTGAACCTTGGTCCGTATTTAACTATAATCTCACATATACATATCAGATCATCACCTGATCTCTAATCTGATCTAGTAAGGTTCCACCAATTAATCCTGGTCCTATGATTCCCACTGCCAAAGTGGTTCTCGAAAGGTAAAATCTTGAGTGCACAGCTCTTAATGCCCTAATGCAATCTTCACGCTTTACGACTACTGTAATATTGAACTCGGAGCAACCTTGAGCTATAGCACGGATGTTGATATTGGCCTGCAGTAATTTAGAAATGGCAATGTATCAGTAGAGCTTCTTAGCACAAAAAGGATATGAAGTGGACGATAGAACCGTCATCCGATTTTCTTTGCAAACACTACACTTAGCTTACCTTTGCTAACGCATTGAAAAAAGTGGCAGAAACACCAGGAGTACTCGCCATTTTCTGGCCAACTGCTGCTAATATGCTACAATTAGGGATGATTTCAATCTGAAAAAAAAAAAAGCAGTTAAACCATAGCTTGAGAAAAAAGTCGATACCTAAACAAGAATCCTGTTCATTTGCTAAAAGAATAGCTATTTGATATCCTTCAAAGAACAAGAGAGATCTAAAGGCACCTGGGAAAGGCGGCCACCAGTCAAAGCTTGACGAAATCGGGAATTCAATGCTTCAGAAACAGCTTTCACTTCCTTCTCAGGTACAGCAAAGCATACAGAATGCTCGCTACTAGCCTGCATTTATGTACTTTTATTAAGAACCTTCAGTTGACAAGGGAAAACATAACCAATGAAAGAAATCAGAATATTAAAAAAGATGACCTGTGAGATCATAATCACATTAGCTCCAACTTCCTTGACAGCAGAAAAAATGGCACTGGCAGTACCAGGTACACCAGCCATTCCAGTCCTATAAAAAGAATGCAAAGTTTGTATAAGAAATAAAATAAGCAGCGAGTTTGTAACACAATATCCACCATCAGCTCACCCTTCTACGTTTACAAGAGCCAAATTGTCAATAGTCGCAAACCCTTTGACAGGAGCGTCTAATTTATATCCATCTTCATCTTCAGTCTGCCGGCATATCATTGTTCCAGGGGCAGAGAGGTTGAAAATGTTCCTTATTACAATTGGGATATCATATTTCATTACTGGAATAATGGTCCGAGGATGTAAAACATTTGCCCCAAAGTAAGACTGTGCAGGCATATATGAACATGAATGTTAGGTGTAAACAACGATTCTGGAAAGCTAGGCATTTAAACAAGTGCAGGAGGTTAGAAATTTACCATTTCCCAAGCCTCTTGATAAGAGAGAGTCTTCAGTACAACAGCTTCACTAACTGCATCGAAACATATTCGTTAGCATAACAATAGACAAAGATAATGAGGAATACACGCCTGTCATAGCTCAATAACTAGTCTTAGCTATATGACAGTTAAATGTATGCTTGCACATACCTTTCCTTGGATCTGCACTGTACACACCATCAACATCTGTCCAGATAGTGAGTTGGTGAGATCTGAACAGAGCACCCATTATAGCTGCAGAGAAGTCACTCCCATCCCTCTTAAGAGTCGTTGGAATGTTCTGTGGTGTACTGGCTATGAAGCCAGTTGCTATAATAATCTTAGCCGAGTTCTGGGAAAACCACTTTTCCAGTCTCTTTTCTGATTCCACAAAGTCAGGATCGACTTGATTAGAGCTCGTCGGACTAACAACAAGCACATCCCTTGCGTCCATCCAAGTGCAGTCCAATCCACTCTATAAGCAAAATACACACAAGCATGTAAGAATGGTAAAAGTACAGAACAACTAGATCTTCTTAATTAGGATTTCCTCGCAGCACATCATATAGGACTATCATACCTTTCTCACAACAGCAGCTAACATCTGAGCAGACCACAACTCTCCATGACCCACAACAAAGTCTGAGAAAGATTCTGTGGCATGACCAGCTGCAGAGATAGAAGAATTCATAACAAGAGGAATAAGTTTCAGAAGAACATATACCAAATCTAATTTAACTACTTAATACCTCCTCCTAACAATATGAAATTAGCATTGACAAAGAGAAAACAAAACCAGTACCTATGTAAATGGCGCGAAGCATTGCTTTGAGATTGTTTATATCATCATTTAACCGAGCCAAGAAACTAGCGAGTTCATCTCCATCAAGCAAGTCAACAGCCGTTGCTCGGTGCTTTTCAAGAACACCGCTCAAAGCAGACAGGTAGGAATCATCCCGAGATTGTGCTCTATGAATGAGATCATACATCATATCAGTGACTTTCGCCATTGCTGACACAACCACCAACTTCCTCTCAGAGTCATCCTTAACTACAACATCAGCAACATCCTTAATCCTCTCAGAATTTCCCACACAAGTTCCTCCAAATTTGTGTACAGCCCACGAATCTCCTTTCGGAAGATGACCATTCTCCACAGAACTATCCAACGCTAAATCTATTCAAATTCAAATCAAAGAAAATGCAAATCACCATCAACACAACAGTAACCAATTTTCCCAGATACACGCAAAATCATCTTCGGAATTTCAAACCTGTGACGGAACCTAAGACACGAGGACTCTGCAATTCGCTTCTTACACAATGACCTATACAACTCCGGCGCCTCAATTTCCCAAAAGAAATACGATTCGACACGAGTCGTTTCCCATAAATGAACGGAACACGAACGGTGAAATCTCCGACCACCGCCGGAGAAGTAACAACCTTAGCCAGAGAAACCACCGGCATATTCTGTAGAAATTTTCAAATTCCATTTCTAAAGTCAAAACCAGTGGATTACTCACTTCATACAAAGACTAATTGCAAAGAAAATGAAGAACAGAATCATACCGTAGCTCAGTCAAAGACTACCGGAGGTTTTCTGAACGAGTATTTCCACCGGAGAAGAGTACACCGCCGAGATCGGAGAACAAACAAACTCGAAAACAGTGGCAGTTCAGTAAATTTTAAGACGGAAGGCGACTTGTATTTGTTATATATATGTATCATAGTGGGGACTGGGGAGTAATGAAACAGTGTACCTCAAAACTCGCTAGCCGACACGTGTATGTGTTATATTGCTTCTCTTAAACATGGACGGTGGAGATTAATTTGGATCTAAATGAAAATGAGAAAAAGACTGCATAAATGCGTCTATCCAAGCCTCACTAGAGTCAAGTGGCTTAAAAAAGCTTTTTCAAATAATTACATGAAATTTGGTGAAAAGAAAAACACATGACATTTCTGTTTTTTGTATACATTTTTATAATCCACCAACCTATATAGTTTGCATTATTTTTAGAAAGAATAAAAAATACTTTATAGAAATTTTCCTAAGCGACAGAGAAAAATGAAACAAATAATTACATAGTTTTCTTGAGAAACAACTAATCCAGTGACTGTTCTCAATCTAGTTTCCAAAAAAACCACATTTAACCATAAGCATCGTATTCATGAACAAAACTCCTTTTTGTGCGACGAATCGATCGTTCACTTATGCGATGGTTGAGTGGCGGACTAGGGTAAAGATCAACTAAAATAATTCAATTAAAGTCGGGTTAATTCAAAATCTTGGATTTTGTCAAACAAAAGAAATAAGAAAAGTGAAATGTAATAAATTTAGCATCACTAACGATGAGTTAGCTTAGTGATTAACTTCTGAATCTTAAAAACATAAGGACATAGAAAGTCAGGTTCGATTCATATTAAAAAGAGTATGCTTTCTAAAAGAGAGTTAATTGACATAGTTAGAAAGATTATGGGTTTCGATCCAAAACCTGCTAATCATTGAAGAAAAAAAAGAAATTCCGCATCTTTATATATTAGAATATTAAAGAATAACTTCTTAAGAAGGAATAAAGTAACTTTTATAATACTGAGTTTATAATTCGAATAATTGGACCATTAGAACTTTCAGGGATGCAGCTCGTGCGGTTTAATACTAGTTGCCAATTTCCACGAATCCACAAGCGTCGCGGGTTCGATTCCTTCCTAAACCTCCCAGTTTTGGTTTTTTGTTCCGTCATCAGAAATTATACTAAATCGGCATCTCGCCGGCACTGTAAATGTATTCTTCTCTAATTTTGTTCTTCTTAACCTCAACATCACAACCAGATTCTCCGTCGTCATTATCCCGCCACCGCTCTAATCTGATGTCACCACCACTACTCCAATTTCGTTGTCCTCCCACCTTGAATCTTACTCTATCTCTCCTCTGTGGTAAACGCCCGCCGCGGCTACCAGATTTCAAACTCTCCGACAAAATTTCACGGTCGATAACGGAATCAGAGTTTTCCCACAAGTGATCAGATCTATCCTTTGTACAACGTTCGGAGTAGAGACTAGCGTCTGGGAAAGGCGGAAGCCAAGCTGGAACAGACTTCAACGATCGAGTCAACGGCGCGTGATCAAAAGCTCCTCCCGATGATCCGTCTCTTTCCCGCCTCGGCAACGGCTTAGCGAAAGGGATCTCAGGAGCATACTTGACGAAATCGGAGAGGTTACAGAGAACAGCGGATTTGATCAAGCAGTGAGATTCAATATCGTGCACGGTGGAGCCGCCGGGGAAACAATCGGAAGTAGATAAAGCGATATCTTGAAGACCGTTGACGATGTCGAAGAGGTTAACCTCGGTTCGATTAGCGATGTTTGAGAACGACGATGCGAGTTCGGCGAGGGATTGTAAGAATTTGGTGGTGGTTAGGGTTAGAGTGTTGAGAGCGGATGAATCTGTGGATATGTATCCAACGGATCGGCAGATTTGACTGACGGCGATTCTGGTGAGAGAGAAGGTGAAATCCGCCGTGGTTGTCGGTGATTGGTCGGATTCTTCGTGTTTGAGTCTGTGTTTACGGTGTCGCTTCATTGGTGGTGGAAATTTTGTGAGGACCGAGAAAGAGAGAAGAGGAGGCGAATTGAATTTATTAAAAGAACCCTAAAATTTGGAGGGTTCGAACTTCGAACCGGCGTAAGCTTTGGTTATACTGGTTTTATATCAGCACGTACAAGCCACGAAGCCAAGATCTTATTACTTCATAAAACAAAATATAAAATTTAAGTGAATAATGGAAGCAAAATAACTTTTACAATTCCAACTTTACTCAAGATTAACATTTGACTTATAAAAACTGTAAACTGTAACGGACCAAGCCGGTTCAACTCGTTGCACCCTTATCCGGTCATTTTTACCATGGAAAACCCAAGATAAATATATATATGAACTTTTAAAACCCACCTCAAAACTAGTGAAAAAATGGTTAATCGGTAAAAATCATTCCTCCACGAAAAACATTGATGTTCGAGTTTTTAGATTTTTGAAGATCGCATATCGAATTCAGGATTTGGATAACTTCTCTTTAAATTTAACATAGCTAAATCCGTAGACCTTTCAATCAAGGATTCCATCAGTCCATTTTCACCTCTAAGTTTGTTTTACCATTCATTTATACTTAAAAAGACAAAGACATGACATAATAGGATGACAATATGAAAACAGAACACATTATGTGAAATGAGATTTTTTTTTGTTAAAAACAAGCCCTTTTAATTTTATTAGAAGTTTGTCGATCAATACAAAGTGCTTAATAACTTATTTCATAATTTTTTCTGGGCAGTTGGGCAGAAATTGCCCCTGTTTGCGACACACACATTTTCCATTTAAGCAACACGCCCTACGATAGTCAGAACATTGCATGCTTCCACATTCGAGGTATGTGTCACATATCCCTCCATGATTCACATCGATTCTCTTAATTCTTACGTGGTCTTTACGTTCTTCGTTGACTCCTTCTTCGAAATCTATCATCGACCGAGAAGGAGTAGAAGATCTATAACATTTTCCAATACATTCTTTGCCTTCTTTAGCTTGGATTATTTTGCTTTGATCTTCAATTTATTTCAAAAAAAAACACAAAAATGTTAAATAAGTATGCTATATGTTTCGTAACACCGTGATACAAAAAAATCCCAAATGTTTTTAAAAAATCCACGAATATAATAGAGACAGATTAAGCACAAACTTGCTCAAGTACAACTTCAAACTACTTCACCATTTTATGAATTCCCAATCAAAATTTACATTTACTTACAAGAGAGGGACAACAAGAGGGAGAGAAGAAAAGTGATCCAAAAGTAAAGGTTGCTCATAGCTAAACAATATTTGTATTTGAATGCTTGATGAGTTATGTTTAGTGGGGGAACTAGGTAGTCTTACATTCATTTATATATAAGATGGAAAACCAGATTTTTCACTTTATTTGAAAATGTATTTTAAATTTCAGATTTTGTCTATATTCTTACTATTATGAAACGTATTCAATGATCCAAGATACAGAGTTTATGTTTCACAAATAAATTTACTAAAATAAATCCATAGCTTTTTAAAATTGTGATTCACTTTTTTATCATGCCTATTGAGCATTACTTTATTTAAGAAACAGTTTTATGTTTACTTTACTTTTGAAAATAAATATTAAAATATAAAATTATACCAAATATAAAACAGATTTTCATAAGTTACAACTCTCTTTTGTATAATATAGAACAAAATTTAATTTCAGTTATGACACTCATTCAATGACCAAAGATATGGAACATAATTTCAGTTATGACACTTAAGTTACATTATACATTTTAAGATATTCAATTAAAATAAATCAATATATAAACCACAAGTTATAATTATCCGTAGATTGTCATGTGTCTAAACCAATTTTCGGTTTTTGGATCCACGTTGGCCATATGTTTCAAATTTGTGAAAGATTTAATGTTATACGATTAAGCATTGTCATTTATCCCATCACTTTCAAACCATAATAGAGAGTTGATCCTTTTTATTAATCTTAATTATAAAATATTTTCAAGGGTTACATCTAGGTTAGAATATCATATCCATTTATGGAAGGAGTAAGAGCTTTAGGGTTAGGACATTTGCAATGGCATTTGTTACCAATAAGATTCACAAAACAACCATTCTCCATGGGACAAGTGGTCACACATTCTTTGTTGGTTCCACCTTCTGAATCTATCATCGAAGCGGAAACGTTAAAAGTTGTGCCTCGACGCCTTTTGTTGGCTCCTTCTTCTGAATCTACCATCGAAGGGGAAGCGTTAGGATTTGTGCCATGATGCCCTTTGTTAGCTCCTTCTTATGAATCTATTATCGTAGGGGAAGCAATAGGAGTTGTGCCTCGACGTCCATTGTTGGCTCCTCCTTCCGAATCTATCATCGAAGGGGAAGCATTAAGAGCCTCGACGTCTTTTGTTGGATCTTCCTTCTGAATCTACCATCGAAGGGGAAGCGTTGGGAGTTGTGCCTCGACGTCCTTTGTTGGCTCCTCCAGAATCTACCATCGAAGGGGAAGCGTTAGGAGTTGTGCCTTGAGGTCCTTTGTTGGCTCTTTCATTGGAATCCACCATCGAAGGGGCAGTGTTAGGAGTTGTGCCTCGACGTCCTTTGTTGGCTCCTTCTTTTGAATATGCCATCGAAAGGGAAGCATTAGGAGTTGTGCCTCGACGTCCTTTGTAGTCTTTTTCTTTGGAATCTACTATCGAAAGGGAAGCGTTAGGAGTTGTGCCTCGACGTCTTTTGTTGGCTCCTTCTTCTGAATTTACCATCAAAGGGGAAGCGTTAAGAGTTGTGCCTCTGGGTCCTTTATTGGCTCCTTCTTCTGAATTTACCATCAAAGGGGAAGCATTAGGAGTTGTGCCTCTTCGTCCTTTGTTGGCTCCTTCTTTCGAATCTACAATCGAAGGGGAAGCATTAGGAGTTATGCCTCGAAGTCCTTTGTTGGCTCCTTCTTCTGAATCTATAATTGTAGAGGAAGCGTTAGGAGTTGTGCCTCGACGTCCTTTGTTGGTTCCTTCTTCAAAATCCACCATCGTAGGGGAAGCGTTAGGAGTTGTGCCTTGACGTCAATTGTTGGCTCCTTCCTCTGAAACTACCATCGAAGGGGAAGCGTTAGGAGTTGTGCCTCGACGTCCTTTGTTAGCTCCTTTTTCTGAATCTATCATTGTAGGGGAAGCATAAGGAGTTGTGTCTCGACGTCCTTTGTTGGCTCCTTCTTCTGAAGCTACCATCGAAGGGGAAGCGTTTGGAGTTGTGCCTCGACACCCTTTGTTGGCTCCTTCTTCTGAAGCTACCATCGAAGGTGAAGCGTTAGGAGTTGTGCCTTGACGTCCTTTGTAGTATCTTTTTACTGAATCTATCATCGAAGGGGAAGCGTTAGGAGTTGTGCCTTGACGTCTTTTGTAGTCTCCTTTTTCTAAATCTATCGTCGAAAGGGAAGCGTTAGGAGTTGTGCCTTGGCGTCCTTTGTTGGCTCCTTCTTCTGAATCTACCATCATAGGGGAAGCGTTAGGAGTTGTGCCTCGACGTCCTTTGTTGGCTTCTTCTTTTGAATCTACCATCGAAGGGGAAGCGTTAGGAGTTGTGCCTTGACGTCCTTTGTTTGCTCCTTCTTTTGAATCTACCATCGAAGGGGAAGCGTTAGGAGTTGTGCCTTGACGTCCTTTGTTGGCTCCTTCTTCTAAATCTACCATCTTAGGGGAAGCGTTAGGAGTTGTGCCTCGACGTCCTTTGTTGGCTCTTTCTTCTGAATTTACCATCGTAGGAGAAGTGTTAGGAGTTGTGCCTCGACGTCCTTTGTTGGCTCCTTCTTCTAAAGCTATCCTCGAAGGGGAAGCGTTAGGAGTGGTGCCTTGACGTCCTTTGTTAGCTCCATCTTCAGAAACTACCATCGAAGGTGAAGCGTTAGGAGTTGTGACTCGAAGTCCTTTGTTGGCTCATTCTTCTGAAGCTACCATCGAAGGTGAAGCGTTAGGAGTTGTGCCTCGACGACCTTTGTAGTATCCTTTTTCTGAATCTACCATAGAAGGGGAAGCGTTAGGAGTTGTGCCTTGACGTCTTTTGTAGTCTCCTTTTTCTGAATCTATCGTCGAAGGGGAAGCGTTAGGAGTTGTGCCTTGGCGTCCTTTGTTGGCTCCTTCTTCTGAATCTACCATCATAGGGGAAGCGTTAGGAGTTGTGCCTCGACGTCCTTTGTTGGCTCCTTGTTTTGAATCTACCATCGAAGGGGAAGCGTTAGGAGTTGTGCCTTGACGTCCTTTGTTGGCTCCTTCTTTTGAATCTACCATCGAAGGGGAAGCGTTAGGAGTTGTGCCTTGACGTCCTTTGTTTGCTCCTTCTTTTGAATCTACCATCAAAGGGGAAGCGTTAGGAGTTGTGCCTTGACGTCCTTTGTTGGCTCCCTTTTCTGAATCTACCATCGTAGGGGAAGCGTTAGGAGTTGTGCCTCAACGTCCTTTGTTGGCTCTTTCTTCTGAATTTACCATCGTGGGAGAAGCGTTAGGTGTTGTGCCTCGACGTCCTTTGTTGGCTCCTTCTTCTAAAGCTACCATCGAAGGGGAAGCGTTAGGAGTTGTGCCTTGACGTCCTTTATTGGCGCCTTCTTCTGAATTTACCATTGTAGGGGAAGCGTTAGGAGTTGTGCCTCGACGTCCTTTGTTGGTTCCTTCTTCTGAAGCTACAGACAACAAAGGACGTCAAGGCACAACCCTAACATTTCCCTTCGATGGTAACTTCAGAAGAAGGAGCCAACAACGGACGTCGAGGCACAACTCCTAACGCTTCCCTACCATAGTAATTCAGAAGAAAGAAGCTAACAAAGGACGTAGAGGCACAACTCCTAACGCTTCCCCTTCGATGGTAAGCTTCAGAAGAAGGAACCAACAAAGGACGTCGAGGCACAACTCCTAACGCTTCCCTACAATGGTAAATTCAGAAGAAGGCGCCAAAAAGGACGTCAAGGCACAACTCCTAACGCTTCCCTTCGATGGTAGCTTTAGAAGAAGGAGCCAACAAAGGACGTCGAGGCACAACACCTAACGCTTCTCCCACGATGGTAATTCAGAAGAAAGAGCCAACAAAGGACGTTGAGGCACAACTCCTAACGCTTCCTACGATGGTAGATTAAGAAAAGGGAGCCAACAAAGGACGTCAAGGCACAACTCCTAACGCTTCCCCTTTGATGGTAGATTCAAAAGAAGGAGCAAACAAAGGACGTCAAGGCCAACTCCTAACGCTTCCCCTTCGATGGTAGATTCAAAAGAAGGAGCCAACAAAGGACGTCAAGGCACAATCCTAACGCTTCCCCTTCGATGGTAGATTCAAAACAAGGACAAACAAAGGACGTCGAGGCACAACTCTTAACGCTTCCCCTACGATGGTAGATTCAGAAGAAGGAGCCAACAAAGGACGCCAAGGCACAACTCTTAACGCTTCCCTTCGACGATAGATTCAGAAAAAGGAGACTACAAAAGACGTCAAGGCACAACTCCTAACGCTTCCCCTTCT
>SMJT01000010.1:461214-586924 GCA_004349715.1 Crucihimalaya himalaica
TTGTTTGCTCCTTCTTTTGAATCTACCATCGAAGGGGAAGCGTTAGGAGTTGTGCCTTGACGTCCTTTGTTGGCTCCTTCTTCTAAATCTACCATCTTAGGGGAAGCGTTAGGAGTTGTGCCTCGACGTCCTTTGTTGGCTCCTTCTTTTGAATCTCCCATCGAAGGGGAAGCGTTAGGAGTTGTGCCTTGACGTCCTTTGTTTGCTCCTTCTTTTGAATCTACCATCGAAGGGGAAGCATTAGGAGTTGTGCCTTGACGTCCTTTGTTGGCTCCTTCTTCTAAATCTACCATCTTAGGGGAAGCGTTAGGAGTTGTGCCTCGACGTCCTTTGTTGGCTCCTTCTTTTGAATCTCCCATCGAAGGGGAAGCGTTAGGAGTTGTGCCTTGACGTCCTTTGTTTGCTCCTTCTTTTGAATCTACCATCGAAGGGGAAGCATTAGGAGTTGTGCCTTGACGTCCTTTGTTGGCTCCTTCTTCTGAATCTACCATCATAGGGGAAGCGTTTGGAGTTGTGCCTCGACGTCCTTTGTTGGCTCCTTCTTTTGAATCTACCATCAAAGGGGAAGCGTTAGGAGTTGTGCCTTGACGTCCTTTGTTGGCGCCTTCTTCTGAAGCTACCATCAAAGGGGAAGCACTAGGATTTGTGCCTCGACGTCCTTTGTTGACTCTTTCTTCTGAATCTACCATCGAAGGGGAAGCGTTAGGAGTTGTGACTTGACGTCGTTTTTTGGCTCCTTCTTCTGAATCTACCATCGAAGGGGAAGCATTAGGAGTTGTGCCTCGACGTCCTTTGTTAGCTCCTTCTTCTGAAGCTACCATCGAAGTGGAAGCGTTAGGAGTTATGCCTCGATGTCCTTTGTTGGTTTTTTCTTCTGAATTTACCATCGAAGGGGAAGCGTTAGGAGTTGTGCCTCGACGTCCTTTGTTGGCTCCTTCTTCTGAGTTTACCATCAGAGGGGAAGCATTAGGAGTTGCACCTCGACGTTCTTCGTCGACTCTTTCTTCGAGATCTATCATTGATGGAGAAGAAGTAGGTGATCTGTCACATTTTTCGATACATCCTTTGCCTTCTTTAGCTTGTATTATTTTGCTTTCATCTTCAATTTATTTCAAGGAAAAAAAGTGATAAATTAGTATACTGTATGTTTTTCAGAAGTTAGTTTAATATGATCATGTCTATGATCCCATGACGCCGTAATATGGAAAAATTTCATACATTTTTATAAAATCCACATATGTAATAGAATTATAAATTAAGTGCAAAATTGCTGAAATTTTAATTTACAACATGTGATTTTTTTGCTTAGTTTTAAAACCGGTAGAATTTATCACAAACTACTTAACATAAAATACAACTCCACACAATTTTTATAATTGGTTAAGTTTGGAAAATCTTGAAAGCATTTCACCATTTTATGAATTTCCAATCAGAATTCAATAAACTTACAAGAGACGGACAACAGCAGGGATAGAAGAAAAGTCGTCATAAAATGAAGGTTGCTCATAGCTAAACAATGTTTGTGTTTGAGTGCTCGATGAGTTTGGTTTAGTGAGAGAACTAGCTCGTCTTACATTCATTTATATATGGGATGGAAAAACAGTTTTTTCACTTTATTTGAAAATGTATTTTAAAATTTAGATTCTTTTCTATATTTTTATTATTATGACACTTATTCAATGATTCAAGATACATAGTCTATTTTCACAAATAATATTTATTATAATGAATAAAGTTGTGCTTTACCTGTTTCATTAGGCATGTTGGACATTATTATATTTAAAAAAAACTGTTTTATTTTTACTTTATTTGAAAAATATACTTTCAAATATTAGATTTTATCAATATATAACATACTTTTTTTATTCAGTTTTAAATTTATTTAGGCTTATATAGAACAAATTATAATTTCAGTTATGACACTCATTCAATGACCCAAAAGATGGATTCTACCTTCCACAAATAAAATTATTATAATAAATCTACAATTTCTAAAACTCTATTTTAAATTTTTCTAAATATTTCAAATAGTATTTTTTTATTTTATATAAAATATACTTTATATAAAATTTTTAGTTTTAACTCTATTTTGTCTAATATAGAACAAACTTCAATTTCAGTTATGACACTCATTCAATGATCCAAGAGATGGATTCTATCCTCCACAAATAAAATTATTATAATAAATCTACAATTTCTAAAATTTTTATTTACTCTTTTCTAAATATTCAAAACAGCATTTATTTATTTTATATCAAATATACTTTATATAAAATTTTCAGTTTTAACTCTATTTTGTCTAATATAGAACAAACTTCAATTTCAGTTATGACACTCATTCAGTGACCCTGGAGATGGATTATATCTTCCACAAATTAAATTATTATAATAAATCTATAGTTTTAGAAACTGTATTTTACCCTTTTCTAAATATTAAAAATAGTTTTTATCTCTTTTATATAAAACATACTTTATATAAAATTTTCAGTTTTAACTCTATTTTGTCTAATATAGAAGAAACTTTAATTTCAGTTATGACATTCATTCAATGACCCAAGAGATGGATTCTATCTTCCACAAATAAAATTATTATAATAAATCTACAGTTTTCAAGACTGTATTTTACCTTTTTCTAAATATTAAAAATAGCTTTATTTTTTTCTATAAAATATACTTTATATAAAATTTTCATTTTTAACTCTATTTTCTAATATAGAACAATCTTTAATTTTAGTTATAACACTCATTCAATGACCCAAGAGATGGATTCTATCTTCTACAAATAAAATTTTTAAGATAAATCTACAATTTTTAAAACTGTATTATACCCTTTTCTAAATATTTAAAAAGTTTTTATTTCCTTTATATAAAATATTATATTTTGCCTATATATATATAACTCACCTCTTTTTTTTTCTCTTTAGCTATAACTCATTTCTACAATTTTACTAGTATGTATCTCCTTTACATCATGATTGTTACCGTCATAATCATTTTATGCATAATTTAAGTAATGAACTAGCAAATTATTAGTTTGACAAAAAGAAGAACTAGCAAATTATTAAATCGGACTCTAGAGCTTGGATCAGATGGTTTCATCGACATATATATATATATATATATATATATATATATATATATCACAAAATATGTATCCACTAATTGATGAGTCGAAGGTACCATTGGCACATCATCAAGTCCACTTAGCCAAGACGGGCAAAACAGCGGTGTATGACTTCATCTTAAGCTTGATGCTCTGTTGCATCTTTTGACCCATAAAATCTGCGGTGAGAAGTTCCACTAAAGACATGTAGATGAGTAGTCCACCTGAGGAAGTATTAAGTTAGTTATCCACCGTTATAAGTTTGTGGATAACTAACTTATTCCCGCCTTACCACTCAAACACATCACATGAGTCAATTTATTCAAAAAACACAAACTATGGAAAAACAAATTCGAGTTGAAACTAGTTTAGATGACCAAGGTGGACATGGCTACATTGGACTGAGCTAAATAATTAAAAGAGATGGATTCACCTAGAGGATGCAGCCTCCGATCGAGTCCCATGCCTTCGAACATTTGGTGGAAGCAATAAGGCCTTTGATGATGCAAGTATTACTAGTGGCTCCAACGGATAGGCCGATAACGATCGAGTGCACCACTATTCCTAACTCCAATACCTAATCCATTTAATCCTTTCAGTATCACTCACTTATTGAATCATAATATAAAGGTTTTGAATGGTGAATACTCCCTCTGTCCCATAATATTAGATGTTTTGAGAGTTTTTTGTTTCATTTTATAAGATGTTTTACAATTTCCAATACATATTTTAATTGTTTGTTATATTTTGACTATTCGAATTCTGCAGTTTTTTTATGATTGGTTGAATTAAATTTTCAATTAAAATTTTTTTTCCTTAATAAGTGTGCATTTAGATAAAAAAAATTCAATATTATGGGACAGAGGGAGTATGTTGGAGTGGCCAAGATATGTAGTTTCCAAATTCTCCGCATTCAAAATAAAAATTTCCAATTTCGTGAAATTGATTTGTTTCGAACCAAAAATATGATATATAGAGACAATCTAACCCTAGGGAAACCTTTATAAAGAAACTCGTGAAGAATTATGTTGTATATATATATCTTTAGAAAAAAATATATAACTGGAATAAACTAGATTTGACCAAAGAATCAAATGAAAGTATTGATAAATTGGGCATTTGGTAACTCCTTTTTCTTACATCTAAACGTTTGCATCATACTTTTTAAGATATTCAATTAAAATTAATCCATATCCACACCGCTAATTATAATTATCCGTAAATTATCATATGTCTAAACCAATATTCGTTTTTTGAATCCATATTCTTGTCTGGAAGTCGGTCATATATTTCAGAATTTGGAAAAGACTTAATGTTAAACTATTAAGCATTGTCATTAGAAATTGATTCCATCAGTATCAGGCCAAAATAGAGAATCGATCTATATTGTTAATATTAATTATATGACAAAAATATATATTAGGGTTATATCTAGGTTAAAATGTCATATTCATTTATGGAAGGAGCATGAACTTTGGGTTTAGGACATTAACAATGACATTTGTTACCAATAAAATTCACAAAACAATCATTCTCCACAGGAAAAATGTTCACACATTCTTTGTTGGTTCCTCTCTCTGAATGTATTATTGAAGGGGAAGGGTTAGTGAGGACTTAGGAGTTGTGCCTCTATGCTTTTTATGGTTTCTATATTGGCTATTTCTCCTGAATCTATCATCGAAGGAGAAGAGGTATGAGTTGTGCTTTTATGTCTTTTGTGGTGCTTACATTTTATTTGAAAATGTACATTAAGTTTCAGATTTTTTTTAAACAGATTTTAAGATTTTAATTATGAAACTTATTCAATGATAGAAGATACGGAATCCATTTTTTATAAACAAAATTACAACAAATAATTCATAGCTTTTAAAATTTTGTTTTACCTTTTCGATCAGGTGTATTGGCTATTGGGGGTTACTTTATTTAAGATTAGTTTTATTTTTAATCTATTTGAAAATATACTTTGTATATTAAATTTATAAAATTTATGAATTTTATAAATATAGAACGATATTTTAAACAATTATTTACACAAAATATATATAATAAAGCTTTCTGTTGAAAAAAAAAATAGAACAATACATTTTTCCGGTTACAACTTTATTTTGTCTAAAATAGAGAAGACTTTATTTTCAGTTATGAGTCTTATGATACGGAGACTATCTTCCACAAATAAACGTATTATAAAAGATCTAAAGTTTTCAAAACTGTGTTATACCTTTTTGAATTTAAAAACAAACAGTTTTTTATTTGCTTTGTATAAAAATATATATACTTGATTTAATAATGTTGAGAGGGCAAAAATATATATATAAAAATATACCTTAAATATTAAATCTTGTCTATATTTATTTGTAGAACAACTGAATTTTATATTAATGATTTGGCCTTAGTACATAAAAACTTTGTAAAGAAATCTCAATAGTGCTTAGCACTAGCCCAAGACCGTAATACCCGAGACATTCGAAAGAACTATGATTAGAAACCACTTTGAGGAGGTGATGATATTTATGATGTTTCTAGAAAAATTCTAGAGGTTGGGCTTAACTTTGGATTTAGAGATTATGAACCCATAATTAAGCTTAACCCAAAATCATGTTTAACTTTTCAATAGGCTTAAGGTCGTTTTTGCTAATACATCGGCTTCCTCGTTATCTAATCGAGAAATTGAAACAAAGGGAATACAGTCAAAAGACAGCACGAGAAGCGATGTCGGAGAGAAAATATGAGAAGCGAATTATTAAATTATGTAATGAACTAGCGAATTATTAAAGAAACGGATTCTAGAGCTTGGATCAGATGAGATATGTGGGTCCAACAATTTTTAATATTTTCATTAAAGAAAATAATTTAAATATATAGAAAATATGAAAACAAGTAGGGCAATTCTCATGGATACCATGCTTCAATGTTTTTGAGACAAATATACCACCCGATTCAACAATTTCCATTTCTAACATCTGTAATTAAACAAAATGATAATAATACCCCTCAAATATCTCGCTGATATATCGTCGCTTCTCTACCCTATCTCTCGTTAGATTCTCGCGGCCTCGCCGATCTCTGATCTTTCGTCGCCGGTTTCACATCGCCGGTATATCATCGATGAAATCTCGTTGCCGCGATTCTTCTTCTTTCTCAATCTCTTTTCGTGTTTCTTCTTCCCTAATCTCTCTTCCCAACACAACGCATCATCATCGTGTCTCCAATGAGTAAGATTTGTTTCCATTTTCACTTTTTATTCTCGTTCTATTGTAGAAATTGTAAGGATTATAAGATTTGATTATGACTTTTCTAAATCCCTAAAAACCTAAATCACCTGATTTTTGTCACTATTGATAGATTCTAATCATTTAGTAGAATAGTAATTCTGGTCAAAACTGTTTACAAACCTGAACTTGAGAAGGATCATGGCATTATGTGGAACAAACGCTTGATTTTGGCTTTTGTTTTTAAACCTGAAGCTTATTGTGTGATAAATTCAGATTTGTCCCTTCTTAGTTGAATTTGGTCTATAAATAAAACATGAGTTAGTTAATTGGAGAGATTAAACGTTGCAGGTTCACCATTTGTGATATATGCCGGTGGTGGAGGATATTGCAACAAAACTTGCATCAATAATTGCTTAAAATTGTGAGTATTTCCCATTATCATTCACCCATTAACATATCTAATTCACAAGCTGGAGTCTTTGCATCAGAAATATTGTGTTTGTTATTGTCAGGAAAATATGCCTTGTTTAATTAGATTTGAAGGTTTAATGCTTGAGAATTTGCATCAACGTATTAGAAACTTACATTGATTGAAAAATGGTTATTGGTGACTACTTGTTTTACTTTATCAGTACTCCCAAAGTAATTCATAGGTTAATATCATAGAGTTTCTCATAGAAATGTTGAATGGATTAAGAATTGTTGAAAATTTAGGAAGCAATGTTGAACATTCTAAACAGATTTATTGATTTCATTTTAGGAAACATTGTATAAGACCTTCGTAAAACAGATTTACTAAGTTTATTTTTACAGCAAGGACATGGTTAAGATCTTTTACATAAACAACACCATTTGTTTTAACCCTGTCTTATGTTTTTATGTTGCATAAGGACATTACTTATAAGCAAAAGGGTAAAGAAGGAGGTGAAGTCATAAACCAATGAACCAAAAGTTCGATCTTAAGTGTTTTACTCCACCCGAGGTTTGTTGTTGTAATTCATGTTTATTTTTTTTTGGAATTTCATTCATAGCTTAATATCATGGGGTTTCTCACAGAAAATGTTTATTGGATTAAGCTTTGTTGAAAAAATTAGGAAGCATTGTTGAAAATTTAGGAAATGATTCGTAAATTTTAGGAAGACCTTCTTAAAACGGATTTTATGAAGTATTTTGTGATATGTTTGTAAATAACCAGTGTTGTGTCTGTGATATCTTTGAAGTGTTTCTTTACAAAACAGAACCATCTCGTGTCTTGTGTTGGTTGGAAAAGTGTGTGATATCTTTGATGTGTTTCATTGTAATGTGGGGTTATTTCTTACATGTTGATCTCAGGCAAAAAAAAAAGAATCAATGTAAGGAAGTTGAGAATGTTGTTCCGACGAAGGAACACAAAGTTGATGATGAGCAACATGTTCCAAGTTGGAGCACCTGACCCACAATTCCATCGAGTTTAACAATCACTCCATATAGAGCACCAATAAACTTTGCGACAGCTGTGTAGATTAGTTTGCATTTGATTCAGAAGAATTTTGAGTTTAGAGATGATTTTGTATATAATCATTGAATAATCATTTAAGAAGTAGTTCTTGAAGTTTAAGATGATGTGTGATACTTTTTAAAGATTATATTAGTGTTTTGGGAACGAATGTACCTTCTGTTTATGTGAGATACCTAGTTTAATAATCATTTAGAAAGACATTATTAAAGTTAGGAAGACTTTCTTGTATTTTACGAAGATCTTCCTATATTTTAAGTTTTAGGATTTGAGCAGGAACACTTGTGTCTAACCAATAATCTAAGCATTTAATAACTCTTTACACAAATAAAGAAAAAGAAACAAGACATCTAAAGAAAGAACAAAAGAAATAAGCACGTTCAAGAAGCAGTTTTTAAAAATTGGGAAGGATAAACACATATTTAGAAAAGTCTTCCTAAATAATGCTTGTTAGTTACTAAAAAGCTGAGTTAGTCATCCGATGTGTATCAAGACTTACAATGTGACGTGTTGATGATTAAAATGCCGAATTGGTATTCAAAAGACCTTTCTAGAGATTTTAGGAAAAGCACAAAACACATGTAAAATGTTCTCTTATGCTCTCCTACACTCTCTTCAACAAATTCAATTGCTTCTTAATCTCAAAATCAGTTAAGTGAGAATGATCACAACAACCCTGATAAACAGATGGAGATAACAAATCCTCAAAATTTTCAACAACAAGCAAACACCACATCCCTTAGTTATACTATCATTGTTAACTTACAAAACCTCCACATTCTCTGTAAACATTACTAAACCAAAAGAGTATAAAGCCCATGTCTTCGTCCAGTAGCAATCATGAAACGAGCTTATTTTCATCCATATTTGAACGCCTCGCAGCAACAATCCTAAAACGTAATACAATGCATTATTTCAGGAAGCAATCCTTGAAAATTGGGAAGGCTAAACACATATTTAGGAAAGCTTTCCTAAATAATGCACTGACAGCAATAATCATCACATGCTCATGTTTCTCCCTTCCCTCAGGTGTAGACTATGTGCAATGTATCATGAGATACAAGGCTGCAGGTGTAGACTGTGGGGATAGACCAACATATCCTAAACCAACAACCCGTATGTTAATTATACATAATTTTGCAAATCCAACGAATGAAATATATCATTTTTCTTTTAATTCCGTAATACTACTATGAACCTTCTCATACATCAACCATTTTCTCACACTATCCACAGAACGATTTCTGCAGAGATGGAGTCTACATAAGATACACATAATAAACTAATAGGAGAAGAAGACTACATTGCAATTTTGCAAATCCTCACGTTATATTAAACTAAAAAGAGAAGAAGACTACATTAAAGACACACAGCCCAAACATCAATCATCTAACAACACAACACCAAGTAACAAAATCCCAATCTAAAGCTCAACCATAGAATTGAAAACACAAATGCATAACTATCAACTCAACAAATGCTAAGTAATTAACTCACCAAACATTTGACTAACTTCTGAAGAAGTAATGAAATCACCTTAAGCTCCAAATGCATCACGATTCATGTAAAATCCTACTTTAAGATTAGTCAAAATCTCCTCCATGTACTCTGCTACTGAGATTGGACCACCACAAAACAATGATACATATCAAAATTCATCAAACTTTAGATTCTTTCAATTTCACCACTATGATATGAAGTTTAAATTGTATGAAAACGAAGTTGCCTTGATAATACTCTTGAGATTCTTAACAAGTTTAGAATCAGGTCTGGATTCATGAGAGTGATTTAAAATTTTTAACTAAATCGGGCCTCAAATTTATCAAATTGAAACATAAAGAGTAAGCGATTGAAATAAGTACCAAACTAATTAACTTTGAGTACTTTCCAATTTCGGATCTGCACCGTGTATCACACCAATCTAATCATCTCTTTACAATTAAGCAACATCAAATTCACCTCTTCTATGATTGTAGAACACTAGTCAAACCTGGTTTATTCTTCGTTAGAGTAGCAATGACGATGTCGGAGGAGCAATGTCGAAGGACGACGAAGACGGCGTTGTCTTAAATTGATAATGTTAGAGCAACATGTCGATGGCAGATGAGACGATGTCAGAGGAAGACAAAGACGGCGGAGACCTCACCAGACCTCGCCAGAGCTAACGGAGTTAACGTCGGAGGAGAACGACGATGGAGATGTTGATGGTAGAGAGGTAAGAAAGCGATGTCGTAAACTAAAGGAATTGGAAGATTAATACAAGGGTAAACAAGTCATTTCAATGTTTAATGAATGTTAGTTATGGAAAAATAAAGAGTGTATGGTAATTTAGGAAAATAAACTAGTTGATGTTATTTTAGGGTATTTCTCAAACAAGCAAGCATATTCGTTCACATCCGTTCACGTCTATCTGATTTTAATATTTCTAACGCCTACGATATGTTCTATCAGTTGCATTGACATTTGACCAGTAAAATTTAAATTAGTATACGTATGTTGATGATATACGAAACACTTCGTATATATGATTCATTTGGTTATATATTTAAATATTCAATATTAAAGAAATACAGTCATCGAGATTAAGTTTAAAATTACACAAAATTAAGTAAATAATTTATTAACGCTTAGTCTCAAGATGCTATTTTTTGTGAACTATTTAAATATTTGTAATTTACATAAAAGTTCACTTTTTAACATCCTGGATTCGTTTTACGTTTTGATTCTGTTTATAACTGTGGCATTTAATAATGTCAAGTTAAACGTACGGAATTTACTAAAAACTAGTGAAAATAGCATTATGCTTAGTTAATTTTTAACATGTAATAGTGGATTATATATTTTAGTATGATTGTTATGTCACTATCCACAGTCAACTTCCCATCCGCATAACTTAAATAAGATAGTTTCATTTAGAGCATCATTAATGGTAGAGTTCTTAGTAGATTTCTTAAGTAATATTTAAATAATTAATTAAGGTTAAAAAACTTTGTTAAGAAACTATGATTTTTTGTTTTACAATGGTAAAATATCTAATGGGTTCTTAATTTTTTTTTTTTTTTTTTTTTTTGTAAATAGAGTCAGACAGTTGTGATTAATGCAAAGAACGAAAAACACCAGTGCCTATGATAGATGATTCAAAAATAGTGGGCCGGAGGAAGTGCACTTGCTCAGAAAACTAAGAACATCAGTTGGTATTTGGTAATGGTAGGAACAGCTGAGGGTTTTGATAACCCAGCAGAGAATACAAATACAGAGACATATATCACAAGGGCATGTCTAAACAGGTGAACAGCTCCCATGCAAATTCACAACAGATGCAAGCCTCCCATTGCCGATGAGAAGTGTGTCAATATATGATGCATGAACACCAAATTTTGACTATTATTACATAATTCTCCATTCACGAGATATAAATGTAGAAACTATATAGTTCGAGAACCTCCAGACCACCTCCCACAGTGGCCCTACGACAAAATTCAAGAGTTAGGCTAGCCATTGTCATGCATTAAGCACCCTCTTTAGCTAAAAACAAGTACAAAGAAATATCAGAAGATAAGAAGAGGTATTAAGTATACTCCATGAGGCAAGCAACCAAAGAACAAACACTACTTCCCAGCAAATGAAATAACAAAGATAACTATTGTGAGCTTACACATGAAGCTTCATGCCAAGTCTTTGCAGGAAGGTGCTATACGAAGACCGTAAAAACGACTCATTCACCAGGTCAATCCCATCTTTTCTGGATGGAGAGAAACGCTCAATCTCTTCCCTGCTGAAATACAACTTTGACGTTTCACATTAAGGGGATTCCAACAACGATATGTGTCTCACCTCCGCTTCAAAAATGTTGTCGAGACCGCTTTCTCGGATGTTCCTCTCCCATAGTCATCTTCTTCCGCCAAAGAGCAAAAACTAACCAAAAAGTTTCGATCTTTCAACAAACAAGACAAGCTCGATTTAGCTGACGAATATCTGCAAATAGCAAGCACCATCGTTAACGAGGATTCACAGAGTAATGGCAACGACAAATCTGTATATCTTCTTTATTGGATTTTTTACTTTCTCATGGGTATTAATTTAAAACAGCATCTGTTTTTGTTAACCAGCTTTTGGAACATAATACCACACAAATCTGATCTCAGCTTCACATATTGTCTTGACTCATGTTTAGAAACATATTCCAACAGATTCGATTAAACCACAACAACAAAAAAAGAAAGAAAGAAAAAAACTATTACAGAGAAGGCGATTAATAAAATTCACGAACAAATATACATAAAAGCAAAATCTGCAAAACAGATCGAAAACTTCCGAAACGTGAAGGAGATTAAGATGAGAAGGGTCAATATTGATTCAAGAGATGAGATCAAAAGAAAACGAAATCAATTTTAAACAAAGGGAAGATAAACGAAATTGAATAGCTAAGATTTGAGATTTCACTAACCCAAGTTTGAAACTTGAAATTTCTCTGCTTCTTTTTATTCTTCTTCTTTTTGGTTTGTCTCGAAACTCAGGAAAAGATCTTGCGGTGTTACGAAAAGATGCTTCACTACTCTTCTCCTGAATCGAATTTGGAAGAGACAAGCAGTGAAGGATCGGTCTTGAGAACCGTTTCTTAAAATCAATTTTTAAGAAACGGTTCTTAGTTTTCTTTTTTGGTTTTTTATTTAATTAAATCATATTATATTCTAAGAAACCTATTAAGAGCCTCCGTTGATGATGCTCTTACATTTATTAGCTATTACACAAGAGATGTGCCCTGTATCTGATGAGCCAAAGAAAGAAAAATTCAATACATCTATTTGTAAGCTCCACTCTTAACTTAAACATCATCAAGCCCACTTGGCCATGACGGACATGCCACCAGCACCAAGCAAAACTGCGGCATATGACTTTAATTGAAGCTTGATGCTCTTCTGCATTTTCTTACCCATAAAATCGACAGCTAGAAGGTCGACTAAAGCCATGTAGATGAGTAGTCCAGCCGAGGAAGCGTTGAGCAACCCAACTGTTATAAGCGAATCAGGGCTATTCTCTTTGTATGTTTTAGATAATGCCATCCCTAGAGCCACTCCAAAAGGCGTCGTCACCGCGAAAAAAAAAGCCATTACCGCCTTTTTTACCCACCCGTACTCCGCCTACATGTACCATCAAGTTCTCATCATATGATTTCCATATCAGTTCATTCGAAAACTAGACTATTTTTGAAGAAATCAAACCGGAATGGATGGGAGTAAAATGGACCAACTAATAAATGGAAAGGAGGAATTCACCTGGAGAATGCATCCGCCGAGACCCATGCCTTCGAACATTTGGTGGAAGCAAAGAGCAGCGACGAGACCTTTGATGGTGCAAGTATTGTTAGTGGCTCCTACCGATAGACCTATCACTATCGAGTGCACCACTATTCCTAGCTCCAATACCTGTTCCATTTTTTTCATTTCAGTCCCTCACTTATTAAATTATAATTAGTGTAAATGGTTGTCACTCACAAAAAAAAATAGATGAATTATAATTAGTTTGGAATAAATTGAAATGAATAAATGTATTGCTCATTTCAATTGTTCTTTTTTCAGTAAAGAAATGTATTTTTTCTTCTTTGTTCTTCTAACTAACATGAAAATAATAGGGGTAATTGGTAACATTTGAGTTACTAGTAAACCTTAGAAAAATTACATATTAAAGCCTTCGTATGTGATAATCAATTTCATTCACATGTAGAAATATCGTCGTTGACTGATTTTTCCTATAAACGAACCAACTCAACCAAGTTATCACATTTTCAATTTTAACACAAGTTTTTCCCTAGTGTTAGTTTTTTTTTTATTAAAATCAAGTTAAGAGTTATATATATATATATATATATATATATATATATGTATATTTTTTTTTTAAAAAAACGAGAGTGAAGGAGTATATTACTAACGATTGCAATCACACGGTACCGCAGAAGCTGTAAATAAGAACCAAGCTCCTTATCATTCTCGTCATGAAGATTATGATGAAGACCATGACTATGACTATGACCATGATAAGATGTCACGTGTCCCATCTCTTGGTCAAGAGTCTCAGCTGATGCCACGTCAGCACGTAGATCTCTCCTTCCTGACTTGGTGAAGATGCTGGTGGTAATAGAGTCAACCATGAGCGTGAACACGGCGGAGATCATGGCAACAAATCCGGTGAAAGGAAACTTGTGCCAGGGGTTATCGTTAAGACAAGGAGATGAAAGCATGTCGAAAGAATCAGGCAAGACGAGCATGAAACCAGTTGAGAGGATGATTCCGGAGGCGAAAGATTTGACAATGAGGAAGTGAGACTTCTCGGGTTGGAAAGCCGGAACTGATCGGGCAAAGAACGGGAGGCAAACACCTATTAGACTGGTGATGAGGATTGAGAAGATTGATATGAGTTTGAGATCTAATGCTTTGTTTTTGTCGATACATGTCTTGTTGGTTTCGGATTCGCAAACTTTTTCAGATTGAGAGAGAGCTCCGGGGAATTGGGAGATGGAGAGGAGGAGAAAGATAGCAATGGTGGCATAGAAATTGACAGGGGAGTTAGTCATCTTTCTCATTGTTTCTTGTGGAGTTTTATTAGTTTGATACAAAGTTTACTTTGTCTTAATCTTCTTATAAGAGAAGACTTAAAGCCTTGATCTCAATCAAAGTAAGTGTCGACATTACTAACTAATCAATGTCAACATGTTTTGTTTAATTCTAGAAAAGGGGCAAGGCATGTTTCAAAATATATGAAGTTTTAGATAAAAGCATGCATAATAAGAAACTTTTAAAAAAACTAAATATTATTTAATAATTAGTTAAACCACAATTCAATTAATCATAAAAACAATGTAGAATTTGAAGAGTCAAAGTATCAAACAAACATTTAAAAAAAAACTAAATAGAAAATTGTAAAATATCTTATAAAATTGAACAAAAGAAAATTTCTTGAACATCTTATATTTTGCGACAAATTAGTATTATCTGAATAGGTTCTCACTTGGAAAATAAAATAACTTATGATGGTAGTTCTTAGTCAAATATATATGTAAATATATATATATATATAGAGAGAGAGATTAAGAAGACAGTACAATTTCATATAATCCATGAGGATGAGGAATGTTTCCACAATGAACATTGATGTGATTGTGTTACAAAGACATTGAGGTAACTAAGCTATAAGCAAATTGATTACTATTAACATATAAACATATATTGTATAGATTAGTAGATTAAGTTTCCTTTGGCTTAATCTCTTGCTAGTCTCATGTATATATAAAGGACCATTGTATCACATTTGGATTAATGAGAGTTGATAAATAAAGTTGATATGGTATCAGAGCAAATTATTTTTTTCTATCTCTTCCTTCAAGAATAACGACAAACAACCAAAACAAACTTTTGCTTTACTCTCTTCGTCCATGGCGATTCTTTGATTTGAGCTCAGATTCATCTTCTTTGAGCTTCAGATCTTCATCCATGAGTACTTCGATCACTCAGATCATCTTCTTTTTCTTGGCAAAAGTTGTGTCCGTTGTTTTTGAAGCTTTTTCTTCCGCGATATTCTTGTTCTTTCTTTCTTTGATTTCAATCTTCAATTGACCTTTAATTTTTGTGTATATTTTCTTCTTTTTCGCACAAATCTTTCTTGTTTTAGCAACGATTATCATCACAATCGTTTGGAATTTCAATGGCTGCTTTGAATCTTGAAGAATTGCGATGTCCGCAGATTCAATCGACAGATCAATATGATAACCCCTATTTTCTTCACAGCTCGGATCATGCGGGACTTGTCATGGTTTCAGATCGATTATCATCTGGTGCCGATTTTCATTCTTGGAGACGTTCGGTACGGATGGCTCTCAATGTCCGCAACAAACTTGGATTCATTGATGGTGGTACGATTTCTAAGCCATCTGATACTCATAGGGACTTTGGTTCTTGGTCTCGTTGCAATGATATGGTAGCCACATGGCTCATGAATTCTGTATCCAAGAAAATAGGACAAAGTTTGTTGTTTATTAGCACTGCTGAAGGTATATGGAGGAGTCTTTTGTCTAGATTCAAACAGGATGATGAGCCTCGTGTCTTTGAAATTGAACAACGTTTAAGCACGATTCAACAAAGTGCTTTAGATGTTAGCTCTTACTACACTGAATTGGTTACTTTATGGGAGGAGTATAGAAACTATGTGGAGCTTCCTATCTGAACCTGTGGAAAGTGTGAATGCAATGCTGATGTACTATGGGAGAAGTTACAACAGAGGAGCCGTGTTACTAATTTCTTGATGGATCTTAATGAATCTTATGAGGCTACTCGTCATCATATACTCATGTTAAAGCCAATACCATCGATTGAGGATGTTTTTAACATGGTGACACAAGATGAGAGACAGAAGCATATCAAGCCAGTGTCTCATTCTTCTGATAATGTGGTATTTCATACCTCTGATAATGTGTTTGTTCTAACTAGTCAGCAGTCTTATAGTGGTCCACTGGATAATACAGCATATGCTATTCAGAATCAGTTTAAGCCACGTTCATCTCGACCGGTTTGTACTCATTGTGGTCAAATTGGACATATGATTCAAAGATGCTTCAAGCTTCATGGCTACCCTCCAGGCTATATTCCGTGTTATAAATCTTCTGGCTATCAACAGTCTCAACGACCTGTTGCTTCTTCCTATGATCCACGAGGGCAATTTCAGAATCCTGCCAAGCTTCAGACCAATGCTAAGCCTCCTTTACATGTTGTTGCTGCAAATGTGATAATGGATTCATCATATCCATATGTTCCTCCTCCAGCTACAAATTCTATGAATCTGGATGTTAGCAAATTGAGCACAGATCAGGTTCATGCTCTTATACAGCAATTGGCTGCTCATGTATCAATTTCAGAGACTCAAGCTCCTTCCCCACAGCCTTCTTCCATCACTGATCATGGTATTATGGTTGTTCAATCTACATCTGGTACTGTTTCCTTTCCATCTACTTCCCTTCGTTTTGAAAACAATGAACTTACTTTCCAGCATCAATGTCTTTCTACTCTTTACTCTAAACTTCCTCATGGTAGTTGGATCATTGACAGTGGAGCCACGAGTCATGTGTGTTCTGATTTGGTATTTTTTCATGAAACAGTAACTGTATCTGGAGTTACAGTCTCTTTACCTAATGACACTAGGGTGGATATCACACACACTGGCACAATTCATCTTAATCATGCATTGACATTACATGATGTCTTGCTTGTTCCTTCTTTCAAGTTTAACCTTATATGTGTTAGTAGTCTTTTAAAATCAAGTCACTGTTCTGCTCATTTTTTTGCTGATTCTTGTTTCATTCAGGAATATATTCAGGGCTTGATGATTGGTAAAGGATTTCTTCTTCATAACCTCTACATTTGACAGCTTGATTCACCTCCACCATCTGCTCATTTCTCTGGATCCTTGCTAGTTGATGGAGATCTATGGCACCAACGCCTCGGACATCCATCTTCTGCAAGTTAAAGATTATCTCTGGCATTTTACCTATTCCTAAGTCTAGTATGGTCTCATCTCACTGTGATATATGTCCACTTGCTAAGCATAAATGTTTATCATTTCCTTCTCATAGTCATAGGTCATCTTCAGCTTTTGATCTGCTTCATTTAGATGTTTGGGGACCGTTTTCTATTGAGTCTGTTGAGCGTTACAAATATTTCTTAACTATAGTTGATGACTATACTCGTGTAACCTGGATATTCTTGATGAGAAATAAAAGTGAAGTTTCAGTTTGCTTTCCCAAGTTTCTCCAACATGTTCAGACTCAATATAACTTTGTTGTTAAAGTCATTAGAACTGATAATGCTCCAGAACTTACATTCACAAATCTTGTTGAATCTCATGGTATATTTCATCAGTTTTCTTGTGCTTATACCCCCCCCAACAAAACTCTGTGGTTGAAAAAAAACATCAACATTTATTGAATGTTGCTAGAGCTTTGCTTTTTCAATCTCAGGTTCCTTTAGCATATTGGAGTGATTGTATTCTAACTGCTGCTTTTCTAATTAATCGAACTCCTTCTATGCTATTGAATAATTTGACTCCATATGAGTTACTGCTCTTGAAGAAACCTGATTATTCCTTTTTAAAATCCTTTGGTTGTCTATGCTATGTCTCTACACTTCAAAAGGATAGGCGTAAGTTTAGTCCTAGGGCCTATAAATGTGTATTTTGGGATACTCTTCAGGTTACAAGGGTTATAAAGTTTTACATCTTGATGATACAAACTTAGTTTCTGTGTCTCGAAATGATGTTTTTCATGAAAAGATTTTCCCATTTAAGTCACAAGTTTCTTCGATTGCATCTCCTGACATTTTTGGTACTAGTATCTTACCATTAGCTACTCCAATTATCATTGATTCCATGAGTTTTTCTGCATCATCTCATGTAGTTCCTACTCCCATTGTTACTGATTCTATTCCTATTGTTACTGATCATATCTCTACTTCTGCATCTACATCGTCTCATTTAGTTCATGTGTCATTATCACATGCATATACACCTATACACACCACTAGTGTCCCATCTACTCTTACAGAGACTGTACCTACAGAGGCACCCATTGTTTCATTACCTGCTGCCAGACCAAAACGCTCTTCTCAGGCTCCAAGGTATTTGTCTGACTATCACTGTTCTTTTACTAGTATTTCTCATCCTGAAATATCTCTTTTACCATCTTCATCATATGTTTCTCTTTCTACACAACTTATTACCACACTATCTTCATCCTCTGTTCCTTTTTCTGACAAACCTATCACCACACCATATCCTCTTTCTTCTTTTCTCTCTTACTCACAGTTGAAACCTCCATATCAATCCTATATTCTTTCTATTACACTTGAAACAGAACCTAAAACATTTCAACAAGCCATACTATCTGATCATTGGAATAAGGCTATGGATGTGGAAATTGAGGCTATGGAGTTGAATAGAACATGGAGTGTTGTATCCTTACCACCTGGAAAAAATGTTGTCGGTTGTAAGTGGGTTTATACTATTAAGTATAAGGCTGATGGTACTATTGAAAGATATAAAGCACGTTTGGTTGCAAAGGGTTTCACACAACAAGAGGGGGTAGATTATTTTGACACTTTCTCTCCTGTAGCAAAATTGGCTAGTGTGAAACTGCTTCTTGGTTTAGCTGCTAGACAGGGTTGGAGTTTAACCCAAATGGATGTCACTAATGCATTTTTACACAGTGATTTAGAAGAAGAAATCTATATGAGCTTGCCTCAGGGATATACTCCAGCTTCGGCTGTCTTACCACCAAATCCAGTTTGTCGTCTACACAAGTATATATATGGCTTGAAACAAGCATCCCGTCAGTGGTATAAATGTTTGTCTCAGGCCCTACTTGAAGATGATTTAACCCAATCTGCTGCAGACAATACTTTGTTTGTTATGCTGCAAGGTACCTCCTTCATTGCCCTGTTGATATATGTTGATGATATTATGATTGTGAGCAATGATGATGGGGATGTTCTGAAGATAAAACAGACATTAGCTTCTCATTTCAAAATAAAGGATCTTGGTCCTGCCAAGTTCTTTTTGGGTTTGGAGATTGCAAGGAATTCGGATGGTATCTCTGTTTGTCAGAGAAAGTACTGCCTAGACTTATTGGCTGACTCTGGTCTCTTAGGTTGCAAGCCAAAATCGATTCCCATGGATCCTAAGGTATCTCTTTACAGTGATACATGTACGTTACTTGATGATGCTACACCATATAGGGAAATTATTGGCAGGCTTTTGTATTTGTGTATCACCAGACCAGATATCACATTTGCTGTCCATAAGTTGAGTCAATTTTTGTCTGCTCCTACTGATGCTCATATGCATGCTGCTCAACATATTCTCAAGTATCTCAAGAACAATCCTGGTCAGGGTCTATTTTACTCTGCTACTACTGAGCTCTGCTTAAATGCCTTTTCTGATGCTGACTAGGGTACTGACAAGGTTACTAGAAGATCGATTTCAGGAAACTGTGTATTTCTTGGCACATCATTGATCACTTGGAAGTGCAAGAAACAGAATACAGCCAGTGGTAGTAGTGCAGAGGCTGAATACAAAAGTATGGCTATGGCTACTAAGGAATTACTCTGGTTAAGTCAATTGTTGAGAGATTTACATATCACAGTGGACTTCAAGGCTAAGTTGTTTTGTGATAATAAGGTTGTAATGCATATTGCTAATAATCCGGTGTTTCACGAGAGAACGAAACATGTGGAGATTGATTGTCATACAACAAGGGATCAGTTGAATAATGGTTTTCTCAACGTTCATCATGTCAGCACCACAAATCAACTTGCGGATATATTGACCAAGCCATTACATTCTGGCCCGTTTCACTCATTGCTTGATCGAATGTCAATATCAAGCCTCTTTTTTCCTAGATTTGATTTGGCTTGAGGGGGGAGTATTAACATATAAACATATATTGTATAGATTAGTAGATTAAGTTTCCTTTGGCTTAATCTCTTGCTAGTCTCATGTATATATAAAGGACCATTGTATCACATTTGGATTAATGAGATTTGATAAATAAAGTTGATAATTACGGTTTAAAGAAAATGGTTTTCTGGTTTTAATATTTGTTCCAGTTCTTGAAGGGTCAATTAGAGGTATTGAGCTTAGCTTGATGCACTCAAGACTCGTACGAGTAATGATGACAGAGTTGTGAACATGTGTGTATATAAATGAAATAAAATTCGGTGAAAACCTGATCCTTTCACAGATTTTGAAATTTTATTTGGACTAGAACAACAAGATAAAATTATAGTAATGTGATGAATAGACCCTTCGGGATAAGAAGCCCATTGTTAACATATGAGTCGTTGACTTATGATTCGTACGAATGTACTTCGCTGACTTATACTTTCACCTACTGTTAATAAAAGTCACGCAGAATACGACATTGTTTTAGTTTAAGCTATTGTACGTGTTGATTTCGATACTGTGCAACCACCGTTAATAAAACAGGACCATCTGATTCGTTGTTAGAGCTATATGACTTCATCGGGAAATTTATATGACAATCTATGTTCAAGTTATTTCGATTTTTTTTTTAAATGTTGATTGGTTAGTGGAGTTTATAAAATTCATGAGTGTGCAATTCCAAAATCTGGTTAGCTGTTGATATAACCAAAATTATTTTGATTGCAATAACATTATATACTATATCTTTTCTAAATTAAGACCTACTAATAACAGTTAGAAACTTAAAATCAACTCTTTTGATTTTAAAACTACGGCGTTAAGTTAATGTTGATTACGATTTTAAGTTGAATCTGTATATAATTGGTCAAGTGGCTTTGCATAAAATTTTAATACTAGCTAGCTCTAGAAACGTGCATTACACAAACAGATGCCGTACATACATTGGAGCTTGGCCTTTTGGTCGTTTAAGTCAAAAACAACTAAATTTAACGTATTTGAAGAATAACTTTAAACTATCATATCTCAAAATCCAATAATGCCAGAGGAGTCGTTAAAAGTCAATGGAATTTTTAGGTGATAAGATGAGATATTTTCGATCGTTTTGTTTGTAAATAAAAATACATCACAACAAGCAAAGTTGGAAATAATAAAACCGATATGACTCTGTGTTGTTTGAAAAGGCACCATCAACCAAACAATTAGACAATTATATGACACTGATTATAAATCTTCATTTTTGATTAAGAGATAAAATTGTGATAGAATTGTAAAATTTCGATGAGTCTTTAATATTTAACAAATATTTAATATTTAAAACTTAATTTTTAACTTTATTATAAGTTTTAATTTAACTTGGACCAAAAAAAAATTGATATTCACCTTATACGTGCATTTTTGGAATAATTATAAATTTTTAAAACGTAAAAATATTGATTATGACTCGATCATGCTAAAACACAATTTGGTATTGTGCATCAGTTCACAAAAGTATATAAAACACATTCAAATATGTTTTTTTGGCAACCCGTACGCAGTACATGCTTAAAATATAGTTAATACAAGTTTGTTAAACAAATTAACAAAAAATGATGTGAAAGAATCAAAGAAGTACTTACTAATAATTATCAACACACATCGGCTGAGGAAAGTTTTATGTTCGGCCCAAATGCTAATTTATTCCTCAATCAAACAATAGGCCCAAGTGCTAAATCAATTATTTAATCAGACAATAACATTAGTTTCACGCCATGTTCGAAAAATCGGCCGCCTAGGCGTTCGTCGGACTGAGACCGCGGCGATTTCACGGTAATCGGGTCATTTCGGCGGTCAACCGCTTAATTCCGCCGTTGACCGATTTAATCCGCCTAAACCTGATTTAATCCGCCTAAACCCGACCGGTTAATAAAAAAAAAAATTTGGGTTTGGCCTAAGAGTTTTACAAACCCAAACCCATAAAAAAAATAAAATGAGAATCGATACTTTTGGTTTCTAATTGCCGATCTTTCTCATTCGTCTTTGTTTAACAACGAACCCTAATCCCCAAATTCAGTGTGTTGAAGACGAAAGTAAGCATTAACGAAGCTAAATCGACATACTTTAAGGTAAACGCTTCTAAACTCGTGTTTCTATGTCTGGTAGTTGTCTTTAGACTGTTGTTAGGGTTGTGCTTTTGAAGTTTTGTCTTTGCTAAACTCTATGTCTGGTTTGATTGACTCGATTTTTTTAGTCTCTGATTTTGTCTGATTGACTTAGTTTCTCAGATTTGATAGTGTCTTAGTCTCGGATTTGCCTAATTCTCTTAGTCTCGGATTTGCCTAATTCTCTTAGTCTCGGTTTTAGACTAAAACTTTTAGTCATGGATGATATTCCACTTAAAAGAAATTCAGAAGATATGGGATGGGAATTTGGAACACTGTGTGATCCAACTAATCCAGACAAAGTCAAATGTCTGCGGTGTGGCAAAGTGGTCTCTGGTGGTGTGTATAGACTGAAGTTTCACATTGCTCAAAGGAAAGGAAATATGTCTTCTTGTCCAAATGCTAGTAAAGAGGATCAACTGAAGTATCAGCTGGCGCTTGATGAAACTAAGAACAAGAAAGGTATGAAAAGAAAACAAGATGCAGATTTAAGGGCAGAGGTGAACATTGAACAACGGAAGGAGAATGATGAAGAAATCGAAGAACAGCTTGAAAGAAACAAAGATGCTCACTTTCAAGGTCCTATTGATAAGTTTTCTACTTGTATCAATCCTGAAGCAAGTATAGGTTTAGGGAAACGGCAGCAAAGTATACATGATGCCATATCTAAGCAGAAGACACATGCTGTGAGACAATATTTAGCCAGGTGGGCTCTAACAGTCTTTGTGTATGCACATCACAAGACTTTAGCATTGATGAGGACATTTACAAAGAAGAGAGAAATTGTTAGACCAGGAGCAACAAGGTTTGCTACATGTTTCTTGACTCTCCACAGCTTGTATGAGAAGAAGGCACAGTTGAAAGCAATGTTTACCAGTGATGAGTGGTATGAATGCACTCATTCCAAGTCTGTGAAGGGTAAAAATGTGTTTGAGATTGTTATGAGCTTCGGATTTTGGAATTATGTGATGGTTGTTCTAAAGATATTCAGTCCTTTGGTTAAGGTGCTGAGGCTTGCAGATGGAGAAAAAATACCTTCAATGGGTTTTGTTTATGGTGAGATTTTAGTAGCAAAGCAAGCAATCATGGAAGCAACAGATCATCTTGAGAAGAATTACAAACCTATATTTCAGATTATTGATGATAAAATCAAAGGAAGGTTGGATACTCCTTTGCATATTGCTGCCTACTTCCTTAATCCGTTTTACTTTTACAAAGACCCAAATATCCAGTTTGATTTAGTGATCAGTGAAGGATTCATAAGCTGTGTAGAGATCTTTTATCACGGCGACTTTGATAAGCAAGATAAGGTTGTGAACCATGAGATTAGTTTGTACAAGAACAAAGCTGGATCTTTTGGTAGAAGCTTAGCAATTAAAGGTTGTGAGAAGAAAGATGAAAAGTTTGATCCAGGTTTCTCTTGTAACTTTAATCATTTGTATTTCATCTTTTACATATACAGATTTCATATTTTATGTCAATTGTTCAATCATAGGAAATTGGTGGGCAACATATGGCTGTGGTGCTCCAACATTGCAGAAGTTAGCTACTAGGATTCTTGCATTGACCACTAGTTCTTCAGGCTGTGAAAGGAATTGGAGTAGCTTTGAAGGGGTTTGTTGATTTGTTTTTAATAATCATTGTTTTAAACTATTTGATTCTCATTTCTTATTCTACTTTTTGCAGATTCACACAAAGAAAAGGAATAGGCTAGATGTTTCTCGGTTAAACAGTCTAGTCTATGTTCAGTTCAATGCAAGGCTATTTAACAAGCAAAAGAAAGTCAGAGAGCACAATGCCGATGTGCTCTTTGATGATTGCAATGAAGATACAGTGGAAGAATGGATAGTGGGAAGACGTGTAGGAGATCAAGATGCTGACCTTACTGAAGTTCTAACCACACAGGCTCCACGGGTAAGAGATCTCTATGATGATGACTTTGAATCTGAACCAGAAGATGCTGTTGACATGGAGTTTGAACCTGATATATACCAAGAAGTGCCTCAGTTTCGTGACACACAGTGACACAGGTTTGTATACTCTTTTTGTTTTCTCTTTGAGTCTCTGATCTTTTTCTCTTCTTTGTAAATGTCTATTGTTTGTAAATGTCTATTGTTTACAGGATAATCAAACTTTTCTTTTATTGTTTGCAGGTTGATGTTGATTTCTAACTCTAAGTAACAAGGTCAAAGTTCAAACACATCTAGAAGTCCAAAACACATGATAACTTGATCTTTGGAGATGAAAAGGATGAAGAATTCCGTTTCCTTTTGCTACTTTTTTTTTTGTATTCTCAAGATCAAAACAATGTTTTTTTTTGTCTATCATGTGATTGGACTTCTATTTTGTATTTTGAATTGGATGTGAATTTGATATTTGATATATATATGACTTTTTATAATGCAAGATCTATATACTATAATTCAAAAGTAGATTACATGTACAAACCAAGAATGATTCGTGTACAAACCAACAATTTACAAGTATGAATAATCTACAATTCACAAATATGTAACAATAAATCATATATACATGTATAAAAATTACAAAAATACTAAAAATATTTAAAAAAAAACCTTGAAAACTAATCCCCGATTAATTCCCGATTTTCCGCCTAGGCTCAAGGCTCGCACCGACCGCCCTAGGACCGCCTAGCGTTTATCCGAACATTGGTTTCACGCGCTACTCTGATGTCCAAAGATCTTCAAAAGATGAAATAAAAGTTATAAAACATTTAAAAATACTACTTAGTTTTTTAACTTGAAAAATCAATGGAGATTTTAACTTCAAAATTATACTTAAAATGGTAAACAGGAAATATTAACGGTAGAAATATTAAATAGACCCACACGTAGGGCAGAGCGACAGTCATCAGTTTAGTATGATATGTAAAAACTTTAGTAAATAACATTTATAACAAATATACAATTACAATTCAAAAACTACAATTACAACTTGTACAACCAAAAGTTTAAAGACAAAATATATGTTTACACATTTACAAGTACTAATCAGTATTACAAGTACCAAGTTTTATTTACAGAATTTCTTAAATCTCTGTTCTAACACCCTCTCATTGGTTGATTTTCTATGATCGAACGTCAAACAAAAAAGGATCGTGGGCATACAAAAAAATTCGTGTATACAAGACGAACATGAGATTTTTGTTCCATCAACGGTTAACGAAGTAACGTAAATGGCTAACGTCGTTGAGCAGTTATGTTTGGACACTTAACAATATGTTTAAAATAAATAGATCAATTAAAGTTTGTAATTTAAATATAAGATTAAAACTCCATTTGTTTTTTAAAAATTGATTTTCTAGATTTTTTTTCTTGTTTTTAAAAGATTGATTTTTTAGATTTATTAATTGCAAAATTTATTAAAGAAAAAAAACCTTAAAAATACATCAACTTATTTCCGTTTAGATGTTTAATACACGAATTTTTTTCGTTGCCCGAAAAATACATGAGGTTGTATACATTGGTTATTAAATACACAGAGTTTCAAAATTTTTGCTTTGTACACACGATGCTAACGGAAAAGTTAACGGCCGTTAAGTGTGATAATCAAAAACTTTCTCGTTAACTAAAAAGTACATGAATTTCGTAGTATTAGAATTTAAATACACGAACAATAAAAATTTGTGCATTTTACAAACGAGATTTAAAGACACTAACCGATCTGTTACTTCTCTTCATCTTTGGTCCTACTCCATCTACATTCCTCAGCTACGGCCTTGATTCCAATAAAGACCACTCGATGATTCCGGTGCTGTTCGATTTGCTATACATATCTTTTTCATCATCCTTACTTACATATTTCATGTATATAAACCCTAAAATGCTCAATATTCCCGGTCGTCTTGATTGCTTATCAGCGTTTTGATTTATATTTTCTCTCTTCTCCTTTGTTTCCATGGCATTTGAGTTTATCGTTGCATCCAGAAAAATTTTTGAATTTGATACCGATTGACATCGTCTAGCTGCGTCGCAATTTTTCTAATTAAATTGTATCTATCTAGGCTTTTCCGTCTCCTGGATAAAGAAAATTTAATGTAGTCTCGAGTTTGATTAGATTCGCTTGGGATTATGATTGACGGAGACGACGGTTCTTCCACAACTGATAGCATCGATGGCGACATGGGAGGTTCAATTTAGATATGCATGTCTGATCGATTATTTGGAGTGTTTTACACAATCCGGATTGATCTGGGTTTTATCAAGTTAATTAATTTTAACAGCCGTAAGCAGTTTTGTTATTGTCTTTAAATCTCGTTTAAAATGCACAAATTTTTAATTTTTGTGTATTTAAATTCTAATATTAAACAATTCATGTATTTTTTAGCTAACGAGAAAATTCATGTTTATCACACTTAACGATCGTTAATTCCTCTGTTAGCGTCGTGTGTAAAAAGCGAAATTTTTGAAATTTCGTGTATTTAATAACCAATGTATATAAACTCATGTATTTTTCGAGCAACGAAAAAAGTTCGTGTATTAAACATTTAAAAGTAAATAAGATGATGTATTTTTAAGGTTTAAAGTAAAAATTTAGTGGTGAAACAACCAATAAATAGAAGTTATTACTAAAATAACTAAAGAAAAATTGAAAAAATAAATAATTAAAATAAGTTTTTAATGTTTTTTAATCTATGTAAAATACCCACCCAAAAAATCAATCTTTCATAAGGAAGTAGTACGATTCAAAACGTCCATACAAATTGATATTTCTTAACGAAAAATAAAAAGTTTATAAAAAATATTTTGACATTTTTATCTGTTTTAATTGTAGTTAAGAAAAGATACGACAATAAAATAAAAAGGTTAAAGACGATTGTGCTTCCCTTCTTTCACGGTGGTTTCAAAGAACATTCGCGAACTTTTGGAAACTCCTTATGGGCTAAGCTTCTCTTTTTCATTTTTCATTTTTCATTTTTTTTAAATAGCTTCTCTGACAATTCTTATTCTTCTTTTAAAAACCTCGGATTGTTTTAGGTCACAAGCTGAAGAAAGCAAAACTCACAAGTAATAAAATATTCTGTAGTAAGAGCCAAGCTTTATTTCACTCTCAGTGTTTCCCGATCAGATCCAATCAAATCCTATGGAGAGAGGTGGTTATCGAGGTGGTCGTGGTGATGGCCGTGGCAGAGGCGGCGGAGGTCGTGATGATGGTGGTGGTGGCCGTGGTTATGGTGGAGGAGGAGACCGTGGTCGTGGTTATGGCAGAGGAGGAGACCGTGGTCGTGGTTATGGCGGAGGAGGAGGAGACCGTGGTCGTGGTGATGGTGGAGCTGGAGGCCGTGCTTATGGCGGAGGCGAAGGAGGAGACCGTAGTCGTGGTTCTGGCGGCGGAGACCGCGGTCGTGGTCAAGGTCGCGGTGATCAACAAGATTTCCGAAGCCAGAGTCAGTGGGGACCTCCGTCCGATCACGGTGGGCGTGAGACGCAGTTGCAACAACCTCGGCCACAGGCGGTTCCACAGCCGCCGCAAGCTCAGGTGAGTCATGCTGGAGGCGCCGGTAGAGGCGCTTGGGGTCGTAGGCCTCAGCTTTCTTCTGATTCGGCTTCTCCGTCCACCACCGTCGTGGTTTCTGAACCCACTCGTGGTATGCTCTAATTTATTCATCTCTGCAATTTTTGTTTTTGTTTTTGTTCACGAAATAATTAGACAAGGAATTGGGAATTGAGATTAGCATTGAAGCTTACAATAAATGGTTCGAACTTAATTATAAATCATTTGACATATTTATTTTGAACTTAATCAATATGTTTTGTTTCCGTTTGATAGATGTTTATGTGATTTTTGTTTAGCTCAAAGTTGCTGTTTATAAATTTGACAGCAGCTGAAGTGATGAATCCAAGGCCATCTGTACAAGTTGCGTCGTCTGATAGGAAAGAACCGATGAAGCGTCCTGATAAAGGAGGTGTTGTGGCTGTGCGGCGGGTTAATCTCTATGTCAATCATTTTAGAGTTAATTTCGATCCGGAGAGTGTCATAATACATTATGATGTTGAAATCAAAGGAGAAAATCCTACGAAGAAGATATCGAGATTTGAGCTAGCTATGGTCAAGGAGAAGGTGTTCGCCGACAATCGCAACGAGTTTCCCTTTGATATGACAGCTTATGATGGTCAGAAGAACATTTTCAGTGCGGCTATATTGCCTACGGGATCATTTAAGGTGGAGTTCCCCAAAACTGAGGAGATGAGAGGTCGAAGTTATACATTCACCATCAAACAGGTGAATGAGCTGAAGCTGCGCGAGCTGAAAGAGTACATGACAGGGGGTTCGTCTTGCAATCCGCGTGATGTATTGCAAGGAATGGATGTTGTGATGAAGGAGCATCCTTCAAAGTGTATGATCACTGTTGGTAAAAGCTTTTTCACTCGTGAAACTTCACAAGAGGAAGACTTTGGCTTTGGGGTTGCTGCTGCGAAAGGATATCGCCACACTCTGAAGCCCACAGCACAAGGTTTATCATTGTGCTTGGACTACTCCGTGTTGGCGTTCCGCAAAGCAATGTCAGTCATCGAATACCTGAAGTTGTACTTTAACTGGTCTGATATGCGTCAGTTTAGGAACTGTAGGCGTGATGTGGAAAAGGAATTGACTGGTTTGAAAGTCACCGTCAATCATCGAAAGAACAAGCAGAAACTCACCATTGTAGGGCTGAGCAAGCAAGACACAAAAGACATCAAATTCGATCTTATTGATCAAGAGGGAAACGAGCCGCCAAGAAAAACATCCATTGTTGAGTATTTCAGGATAAAGTATGGAAGAGACATTGTTCACAAAGATATCCCTTGCCTGGATTTGGGGAAAAATGGTCGGCAAAATTTAGTCCCGATGGAGTTCTGCGACTTGGTTGAGGGACAGATTTATCCAAAGGATGACTTAGATAAAGATTCAGCATTGTGGTTAAAGAAGTTGTCACTAGTCAATCCACAACAAAGGCAGAAAAATATAGATAAGATGATAAAGTCTCCTAACGGACCGAGTGGGTATGTGTACGAAGACCTTCACTATTATTTTCTATTTTTTTTAAATTTTGTCAGACTTATCCTTTTGTATGTGTTTTATGACAGTGGAAATATCATTGGAAACTTCGGATTGAAAGTGGAGACAAACATGACACCGGTTGAAGGTCGTGTACTCAAGGCTCCAACATTGAAGTTGGCAGAGAGAGGGAGACCTGTGCGTGAAGAACCCAACCCGAGACAGAACAACCAATGGAACCTTATGAAGAAGGGAGTCACAAGGGGATCTATAGTCAAGCATTGGGCTGTACTTGACTTCACCGCATCCGAGAGATTTAACAAGATGCCTAATGACTTTGTGGATAACCTCATCGATCGTTGTTGGAGACTTGGGATGCAGATGGAGCCTCCTATCGTTTACAAAACATCGAGAATGGATACGCTTTCTAATGGTAATGCTCTTGAGGAATTGCTTCGGTCCGTAATTGAGGAGGCTTCTCGTAAGCATGATGGGGCTCGTCCAACTCTTGTTCTGTGTGCTATGTCCGGGAGGGCCGAGGGCTACAAGACTCTGAAATGGATAGCAGAAACAAAACTTGGTCTAGTGACTCAGTGTTTCTTGACCGGTTCTGCCACTAGAGGAGGAGATCAGTACCGGGCAAATCTTGCCCTCAAGATGAACGCAAAGGTTGGTGGAAGCAACGTTGAGCTGATGGATACTTTCTCTTTCTTCAGAAAAGAGGATGAGGTCATGTTCATTGGTGCCGATGTCAATCATCCCGCTGCTCGGGATAAGATGAGCCCATCTATTGTTGCTGTTGTGGGGACTCTAAACTGGCCTGCAGCTAATCGTTATGCAGCTAGAGTCATTGCCCAGCCACACCGTAAAGAGGAGATACAAGGATTTGGCGATGCTTGCTTGGAGCTTGTCAAAGCTCATGTTCAGGCCACCGGGAAACGACCTAACAAGATTGTGATATTCCGTGATGGTGTCAGCGATGCCCAGTTTGATATGGTTCTCAATGTGGAGTTGCTTGATGTTAAGCTGACTTTTGAGAAGAATGGTTACAATCCAAAGATAACGGTAATCGTAGCACAGAAACGTCATCAAACCCGTTTCTTCCCTGCTACAAACAATGATGGAAGCGATAAAGGCAATGTGCCTTCAGGTACGGTCGTTGATACTAAAGTCATTCACCCGTATGAGTATGATTTCTATCTCTGCAGTCACCACGGAGGGATCGGGACAAGCAAACCGACTCATTACTACACTCTTTGGGATGAACTTGGATTCACTTCAGATCAGGTTCAGAAGCTCATCTTCGAGATGTGCTTCACTTTCACTCGCTGCACCAAACCTGTCTCTCTTGTTCCTCCGGTTTATTATGCTGACATGGTTGCCTATAGAGGAAGGATGTACCATGAGGCAAGCTCTCGTGAGAGGAACTTTAGGCAGCCGCGGGGAGCGTCTACCTCTGCTGCTTCGCTAGCCACTTCACTCTCTTCTCTTACAATTGAGGACAAAGCGGTTTTCAAGCTGCACACAGAGCTTGAGAACGTTATGTTCTTCGTCTGAAGAAGAGTGAGTTTTTTGTGTGTTTTGGGTCCCAAGCTGAACTTAAGACTATATTTGAAATCGGAACGCCCCAATAACGCAGTTTTACTCCTTTTTCTGGTAGAAAGGAGTTTGTGCGTGAATCTAATTGGGTTTTTCGCAGTGTGTTTCTTTCTATTTGGTTGGTGTGTTGAAATGAATTTGTATTTTGGTATTGTAACGCTCTTTAGAGCAGAAACTTCGTCTTTTTTTGGTATAACTCTGGATTCAGTAATTATTTAATATTTTGCTAGCGTTTTGCAATTTTGTTTCTGAGTTTTGTTTAAAGCTGAAGATCTCAAAGATGAGAAAACAAGTAACAGGAATATTCTTATCTTGGCTTTTACTTGTTCAGTTTGTGTCTGAAATTTAGTAATTGCATTGATCATGTCCGGTTGTTACTGATGTATGATGAAGCTCTGTATCATTCGATTAGTTCATCATTCCTTCAACTTTTGAGCCTTGTGAACTAACTTTACATTACAAAACATAATCTGTACAAGGAAACTGAAACGTCATCAATGTGACTAAATATTTGCTAATCTCTGAACGTAAGACCTGATCTGAAACATTATTTATCTTCATATGACTTTGGTTTCAAAGATCATTTCGTATAATTCTCGATCCTTTTCAAAAGAACATTTCAAACTGCGGACGAACAGGTAATTTAACGATTCTCTCTTCTTTTCAATCTATATCAGTCTTTTGCTGCCTATATCATCTATTCATGTGGAACATTATCTATGTGGTTATTTGTGGTGATGATCATTCTGCGTACAAAAAACATAGTGGAGCTATTGTTGCTTTGGAGTTTCAATCTAAATCAGTCATGGGCTTTCTGCTTTTTTTTTTTTTAGCTTAATGACAGTTCTTGGGACCATGAACCATACATGTTAACTTATATACATCATTGAATGTGGATTTTTTTTAAGTTTTAGTAGTGAAATTAGAATGGCTATATAAATAGTTGTGCTGTTACATGTTACTCATTGATTGGTTGGTTTGTTGCTTGCCGAATCTCATTCACGACATTGACTCTCAGGAGTCGAGTCCCCAATTTGATCAAATGTAATTAATATATATACATATATATATTTTTTAAACATGTATGTTTTCTCTAGGCTTTTATGTAATGAATAATTTGTCATACATATAGATATCCCATATATATTTTGGGAGAGAAAAAAAAGAGTACAAAAATGTCTTGAGAGAAGTGAATACCAAAACAAATGAGAAAGAGACATGGGTTGGTAGTCGAAGTAATTTACACGAATTGAACTTCTTCTTCTTTTTTGTTGGCAAAACTCATTTTAGGCCCATTAATATTTCCGCGAGACATAGGTGGAGTCGGTTGACCACTGAACTCGTTAACTCGTATGACCTCAAGATTATAATTATAGTAAGAGTTTGTAAGTTTCGTAGAGTTCACAATCAAAAATTTAAGATAGTTACATTATTGTTTTGTTTGAAATGGTGTTATGTACATTGGTCACTGGATACTCTTATATATAGTAATTGTTTATGATACTCGTTAGTCAAAATCACTTTCGTTAGATCAGACTAGATCATCCCACATAATCTTTTTTAGAACTAAAAAACAATCTATTACATATTGTTTCAATTAGTTGCTAAATGTAGCAGATGAAATAACTTAACACTCATTTCACCAAACCATGTTTTTATTGTCATTTCTAGGTAAAAGATTAATGAGCACAAACTCTCCTATCCAACAGAACATGACTACATATTACTGACTCACAAAGCATACACTATATATATTTATATCCCTTTCTCAACAAATATCTTGCCCATTTTTATATAAAGGATTTTTTATTGAAAAACAAATAACTTTCCTTATACACACTTTATTTTTCATCAAAACCAACAGATTCATCTTGAAGAGAAATCAAACAAAACAAGAACCTTATAAATTCTTCAAAAAACAAAATTAAAACAACACTAGGTAACACTACCTAGCTCTCAAAATGTTTGGTGTGTGTGTTTAAGAAAATTTATATATTTGTGTTTTTCAGTAGTGATAAATCTACAAATATATATATATATATATATATATATATATATAACTGTTGCTTTTGACGGTCAAGAGTTTCTCTTTTAATATAATTTTATTTAAGTTAGTCTGGATGAGGGGTCGAACTACATATACACTAGTTAAAGTCATTTTAATTTTGAGATAGTCATACCATTTTACTTAGATATGAGTATGACTATCAAAATTAAAAATCATTTTAAATATTAGCGAACTGCCTAATTAAAGTCATTTTAATTTTGACATAGTAAAACTTTGATTTATACCATCGTCTTTTAATGCTTCGATGAAAGCTTTAAAACAAGTTTTTTTGCCGGAGACTTAACGTCAAACTCAACATATTTAGCTCCATCTAGTGCTATTCGCTAATTAATTTTTGTTTTGAGTTTATGTTGTGTGGCTTTGATAATGATCTTCTCAATAAAGGTATTAATGTAGATAGTTATATGAAAAATACATTAATTTCTTCTACCTATCCCCACTCATCTAATTTTTTTAATGTGGAATCTTTCTAAGTTTAACCAAAGCTTCAGCGTTTGAATTTTGCTTTCACCCACTCAGTAATTAATGTATCATGTGCAGGCCATATTGATTTCATCCGCTCAATTAACACTAATCTACCAAGAGTTCTACCTAACTGATTTAGTTGAAATACATTAATTATTAGAATTTAAATAAATATAAATGACTATAAACCGATGTGAACGTAATGAATTAAAACGGTGTTGACTAGTGAATTTTGTGAAATAAAGATCATTATTTTATGCACAAGTCACATAACTTTCACAAATTGAGCTACCTATCATTTTGCAACCTGATTTTTTATCTTAGTTATTTCATGTTATAAAGGTTAACTCGAATAATAATTAAAACAGTTACACAAAATATACGTTAATGGTACCAAATCATCAATAATAAAACAAAAGATCTTTAACTCAAACTAAAAAAAGTATGTTACGTAATTGAATCTTAATCTTCTTTATTACCTTTTTTAAAAAAAGTATGCGTATAAGAGAAAACCGATGAGTAAGTCAAAGTGATCGTGATCTGTTGGAGAGAGTTTGTGACTTTTGTGTAATTGTGACATTGTGTTCATTGGTCTCTTAACTAAAAATGGCAATACTTGAGGGAAATGTTTTTCAAAATATGAAACAACACATTGAAAAACCAATGGAAATAAAGCATCAAAAGATTCTGACAATGGTAAAAGTAAAAAGTTACGATCAAAAATTTCATTTTAGAATACGGGAAACCCACACATAGCAACGCATATGCTCATGCCTCATCAGTATGATATATAACACTTATAATATAAAACTACCGCTACACCATCCAATACCCATGACCAAACTTTATTTTATACACGTTCAACTAACCAGTATTATTGAAGTGGAAGATTATATATATATATATATAATAAAAATTTGTTTTTTCGGCTAAGAAAACCTTAATTTTGGAGTGATTTGGACACCCCTAGGCCCTAGCTAGTAGCTATTAGTAGAAGGTGTTTTTTGATCGAACCTGGAACACAGAACTAATGGAAGCAAGAAAATTTGTGGGTTGATGAAAGAAAGTAAACATTAAATTTTTGTTTTTCTTGTTAATAGAAAATAAAGTAGAAACATAATTATAATTGCAAAGAGAGTTTAGAATAATAATAAAAATACCACGTCTTACAATGGCACAAGTTTTATGTCATTGTGACACACACAAGTACTTCGCTACTCGACTCAAAAGTTATTAACATTTGTACTTTCTTACTTTTTACTTTTTGGTGGCTTATAGGAAGATACGACAACTATACAAACTTCGTACGAACTATCGACATTTTTTTTTCTATATAATGTTAGATAAACTTCAACTTTATCATGTAGCTTAAGATATGTTTAACAAGTTGGTTAGATAAATATGAGCTTAAGATAAGTATGATAGGATTAGGAGTTATCTATAGAAATAGGATTAGCAAAGGTGTGCTAAGTGTATAAATATCATTGTTGAGTTGTAACACATAGCAACGCATATGCTCATGCCTCATCAGTATGATATATAACACTTATAATATAAAACTACCGTTACACCATCCAATACCCATGACCAAACTTTATTTTATACACGTTCAACTAATCAGTATTATTGAAGTGGAAGATTATATATACATATATATAATGAAAATTTGTTTTTTCGGCTAAGAAAACCTTAATTTTGGAGTGATTTGGACACCCCTAGGCCCTAGCTAGTAGCTATTAGTAGAAGGTGTTTTTTGATCGAACCTGGAACACAGAACTAATGGAAGCAAGAAAATTTGTGGGTTGATGAAAGAAAGTAAACATTAAATTTTTGTTTTTCTTGTTAATAGAAAATAAAGTAGAAACATAATTATAATTGCAAAGAGAGTTTAGAATAATAATAAAAATACCACGTCTTACAATGGCACAAGTTTTATGTCATTGTGACACACACAAGTACTTCGCTACTCGACTCAAAAGTTATTAACATTTGTACTTTCTTACTTTTTACTTTTTGGTGGCTTATAGGAAGATACGACAACTATACAAACTTCGTACGAACTATCGACATTTTTTTTTCTATATAATGTTAGATAAACTTCAACTTTATCATGTAGCTTAAGATATGTTTAACAAGTTGGTTAGATAAATATGAGCTTAAGATAAGTATGATAGGATTAGGAGTTATCTATAGAAATAGGATTAGCAAAGGTGTGCTAAGTGTATAAATATCATTGTTGAGTTGTAACACATAGCAACGCATATGCTCATGCCTCATCAGTATGATATATAACACTTATAATATAAAACTACCGTTACACCATCCAATACCCATGACCAAACTTTATTTTATACACGTTCAACTAATCAGTATTATTGAAGTGGAAGATTATATATACATATATATAATGAAAATTTGTTTTTTCGGCTAAGAAAACCTTAATTTTGGAGTGATTTGGACACCCCTAGGCCCTAGCTAGTAGCTATTAGTAGAAGGTGTTTTTTGATCGNCATGAGGATGAAAGGTCTTACTGCGCATCCATAAGGTGTGGGAAACGATTGAACCTGGTTCAAACAACTCTGACAAGAACGATGTTGCAATAGGATTATTATTTCAATCAATCTCGGAGGCTCTTATCTTACAAGTAGGCGAGCAAGACTCTTCAAAAGGGATATGGGAGGCGATCAAATCTCGTCATCTAGGAGCCGATCGTGTGAAAGAAGCAAGACTTCAAACTCTAATGAGTGATTTTGAACGGATCAAGATGAAGGACACGGTTACAATCGATAGCTTTGCGGGAAAGTTATCGGAGCTAGCATCGAAGTCATCTTCTCTTGGACAAACGATTGAGGAACCAAAACTTGTGAAAAAGTTTCTCAATAACTTACCATGGAGAAACATCCAGATCATAGCCTCTCTCAAGCAAGTGCTAGATCTAAACACCACAGCGTTTGAAGACATCATAGGAAGACTCAAGGCCTATGAAAAAAGAATTCTCGATGAGGAGAATCTTGCCGAAACACAAGAAAAGTTGTTTTACGTAAACTCGGATCAACAAAGCTTTTCGGCGTCAAGAGGGAAAGGACGTGGAAAAGGAGGCAGGGGAAACAAAGGTGGAAAATTCAACTCACAAAAAAGAACAAATCAAGGTGATCAAAACCAGACAAGAGAAATAAGGATCGATCAAAGGTGATTTGTTATCGTTGTGAGAAACTAGGACACTATGCTTCTTCATGTCCTAAAAGAACACAAAAGACACAAGAAGCAAATAAAGTAGAGACAGAAGAAGCCGATCCAACCCTTTATATGCATGAAGTCGTGTTCTTGAATGAAGAAAACGTTTTACCAAAGAAGTATGAAACCAAAGAAAGAGAAGGAGGAGTTTGGTATCTTGAGAACGGAGCGAGCATTCACATGACTGGCAACAAGACATATTTTTCAGAGCTCAACGAGAACATAAAAGGAAAAGTAAAATTCAAAGATGGATCTTGCATTGAAATCGAAGGAAAATGATCGATTATATTTCAAAGCAAGATGGATGAGCAAAAACTTGTCACCGATATCTACTACATTCCAAAACTGAAGAGTAACATTTTGAGCTTAGGACAAGCTACGGAAGCTGGGTGCGATGTGAGGATGAGACAAGATTACTTGACAATCCATGATCCAAGTGGAAGACTCTTGGTAAAGGTGACACGTTCAGCTAATAGACTTTACAAGATAAATCTAAAGATAGGTAAACCAATATGCTTACACACAAGGATTGAAGACGATACTTGGAGATGGCACGCAAGATTGGGACATAACAGCTTTAAAACAATCAAAACGATGTTCCAGCAAAAGATGGTCCATGGTTTGCTAGAAATCAATGAAGAGAAAAGGTTGTGTGAGTCTTGTTTAGTCGGAAAACAAACTCGCCAATCCTTTCCAAAGGCGTCTATGTTCCGAGTTACTAGACCCCTAGAACTCCTACACGCTGATCTATGTGGTCCCATAACACCACTAACCATTGCTCATAACAAATACATATTTGTTATCATTGATGATTTTTCAAGATACATGTGGTCGATCTTGTTAAAAGAGAAGAGTGAAGCATTTGGAAGATTCAAGGCATTCGAGAACCTTGTAGAGAAGGATCTTGGAAAAGCAATCATGACTCTAAGAACCGATAGAGGAGGAGAGTTCACATCATTGGAGTTCAATGAATTTTGCGAGACAAGCGGAATCAAAAGGCATCTCACACCCCTTACACACCACAACAAAACGGTGTTGTGGAGAGAAGGAATAGGACATTAATGGAGATGACAAGGAGCATTCTCAAGGCAATGAAAGTACCAAACTATCTATGGGGAGAAGCAGTACGCCACTCTACCTATGTGATCAATAGAGTACCAACAAGAACACTTGAGAATATGACTTCTTACGAATGCTTGCGAGAAAAGAAACCAAGTCTAGGACACTTAAGAGTGTTCGGTTGTTTAGCATTCGCGAAAATTGAAACTACTAATCTCAAAAAGCTTGAAGATAGATCAAAGCCACTAGTACACCTCGGGATTGAGCCAGGATCCAAGGCGTATAGATTCTATAATCCATCGACACGAAAGATAGTTGTGAGTCGAGATGTGGTCTTTGATGAGAAGACAAGATGGAGCTGGAGCGAAAAAAGAGACGGAACAAGTAGGGATCCGTGAATGTTCTACATGAGAAGGGGTGAAGTTGTAGATGCTGGAGAAGGTCTCGCGGTCATAGGCAATGATCAACACCAATATCATGATGAAGTTGGAAATGATGAATCTAACGATGATGAGCAACAAGATCAAGGGCAAGAAGATAACAACAACATGAACGAAGCTGAAGAACCTCAAGAACAAGCGGAACAGCCCATAAGGAAGTCAACACGTCAAGTACATCCACTACGATATCTTGATGATTATGTTCTTCAAGCCTCGGTAGAATGTGAAAAACTATTACTCTCAATAAACGATGAACCAAGTTGTTATAAAGAAGCCAAAAGTTCATTGAAGTGGAGACAAACATGAAAAGAAGAGATTGATTCTATCAACAAGAACAAGACATGGTCTCTAATCGATAAACCAAGTGGGGTAAAGGTAAGTGGTCTCAAGTGGATTTTCAAAATCAAGAAGAATGCGGATGGTACTATCAACAAATACAAGGCGAGGCTTGTAGCTAAAGGATATGTACAAGAATCCGGCATAGATTTTAATGAAGTCTTTGCACCGGTTGCCTGACTTGAAACCATAAGATTGTTGATTGGATTTGCAGCTTCACATGGATGGGAGATTCATCACTTAGATGTAAGGACTGCATTCTTACATGGAGAGTTGAAGGAGGATGTTTATGTTGAGCAACCCGATGGCTATGAGGTAAGAGTTGAAGAACACAAGGTATACAAGCTTTCAAAAGCTTTGTATGGTCTAAGACAAGCCCCTCGAGCTTGGAACACTAAGTTGGATCAAATCTTAAAAGGGATGCGATTTGAAAGGTGCTCAAAGGAAACATCCGTGTATCGCAAGGAAGAGGGAGGAACTCTTTTCATTGTTGTTATCTACGTGGACGGCTTATTTGTGACCGGCAATACTCTCAAAGTTATAAGTGAATTCAAGGCTGGGATGTCAACTAACTTTGAGATGTCGGATCTAGGGAAGCTCACATATTATCTTGGCATTGAAGTGCATCAAACTGAAGATGGAATCGAGATTAAACAAGAAGGGTATGCTAGGATGATCTTAAGAGAAGCCGGTTTAGAAACTTGTAATCTGACTCAAGTACCTATGGAGTTCGGACTAAAAGTTTCAAAGGCTCAATAAGAAGAAGAGATAGATCCTACATGCTATAGAAGGAACGTAGGATGCTTAAGGTACTTACTACACACTCAACCGCACTTGGCATTTTCTGTTGGAGTTGCTAGTAGGTATATGCAAAGTCCTCGTAAGTCACATGGTGAGATAATAAAGAACATACTAAGGTATCTTAAGGGATCAGTTTCATTTGGCTTGAAGTTTAAACGTGAAAGATCAAAGAAGATCATTGGTTTTAGTGATAGTAGTCACAACATTGATCAAGATGATGGAAGAAGCACCACGGGCCACATCTTCTACATTGGATCTTCACCGATTACTTGGTGTTCTCAAAAACAGAACACAGTTGCTCTTTCATCTTGTGAAGCCGAGTTCATGGCAGCAACGGAAGCGGCAAAACAAGCCATTTGGCTTCAAGATTTGCTAAGCGAGATCACCGGATGGAAGACCGAGCAAGTCATAATCAAGATCGACAACAAGTCAGCCATTGCACTCACCAAGAATCCGGTATTTCATGGTAAGAGTAAACACATACATAAGCACTACCATTTCATACGAGTGTATCGAGAAGGAGCTTGTTGATGTGGAGCACGTACCGGGAGTTGAGCAAAAGGTGGACATCTTGAATAAAGCATTAGCAAAGATCAAGTTCGCGGAAATGAGGAGTTTGATAGGAGTTCAAGACATGTCCAAAGACAAGTTGAAGCTTAAGAGGGAGAATGTTGGATAAACTTCAACTTTATCATGTAGCTTAAGATATGTCTAACAAGTTGGTTAGATAAATATGAGTTTAAGATAAGTATGATAGGATTAGGAGTTATCTAGTCTCATTATGAATAGGATTAGCAAAGGTGTGCTAAGCCTATAAATATCATTGTTGAGTTGTGACAATTGATATGAAGAAAAGTTAAGAGCTTTTGAGAGTTTTTAAGAGAGTTTCTAAGCATTAATAAAGAGAGCTATTCTTTATACAAGAACACTTTTTCTTAACACTTTATATAAAGCCCTCAGATATGTAACTTCACATTCACAAGTTCAAGCAAACTCATAAACAAATATTAGTTCAATATTTTTCACTCAATATTCTTTCCGATCATACCTAATCAAATATCTCGTGGTTAAGACGATTGTCCCTTGTCACGCCACAACGAAGGATGGATGAACCTAGCGGGTATGTGTACAAAGATTTTATTTTTTATGTTCCTTATAAAGCTATTGACATTTAATTAATCTTTAGCTATGAGGTTTTAACGTGTATCTATTACAGTGATGGAATCATTGGGAACTTCAAACTGAAAGTAGATACAAAAGAACCGACACCAGTGAAAGGTCGTGTACTCAAGGCTCCGACTTTGAAGCTGGCAGATCAGAGCGGAGGAGCTTTGGATATCGAACCCGGATTGAACAACCAATGGAATCTTATGGACAAGGGAGTTACAAAGGGATCGAGAGTTGAGCATTGGGCTGTTCTTGACTTCACCGAATCCGAGACATTTCAGATGCCTGATGACTTTGTGGATAACCTCATAACACGTTGTTCGAAGCTTGGGATGCAGATGGAGCCTCCTATCGTTCACAAAACATCGACAATGGATAAGCTTTCTAATGGTAATGCTCTTGAGGAATGGCTTCAGTCCGTGATTGAAGAGGCTTCTCTTAAGCATGGTGGTGCTCGTCCAACTCTTGTTCTGTGTGCTATGTCTCGGAAGGACGATGGCTACAAGACTCTGAAATGGATTGCTGAGACCAAACTCGGTCTGGTGACTCAGTGTTTCTTGACCGTTTCTGCCAGTAAAAGTGGTAACGCTCTTGATCAGTACCTTGCGAATCTTGCCCTCAAGATGAACGCAAAGGCTGGTGGAAGTAACGTCGAGCTAATGGATAGTACTTTCTCTTTCTTCAAAGAAGATGATCAGGTCATGTTCATTGGTGCTCATGTCAATCATCCCGCTACTAAGGACAAGGCGAGCCCGTCCATTGTGGCTGTTGTGGGCACTCTAAACTGGCCTGAAGCTAACCGTTACGCAGCTAGAGTCATTGCTCAGCCTCGCCGCGAAGAGAAGATACAAGGGTTTGGTGATGCTTGCTTAGAGCTTTTCGAAGCACATTTTAAGGCTACTGGGAAACATCCTAACAAGATTGTGATATTCCGTGATGGTGTCATCAGCGAGAGTCAGTTCGATATGGTTCTCAGGGTGGAGGTGCCTGATGTTAATCTGACTTTTGAGAAGAATGATTACCATCCAAAGATAACAGTAATCGTGGCGCAGAAACATCATCAAACCTGTTTATCAGGCGAAGATGGAAATGATATGGCCAATGTGCTTTCAGGTACGGTCGTTTATCCCAAGACCATCGGTATCCCTTATGAGTGTTTTCATTTCTACCTCTGCAGTCACCATGGAGGTATCGGGACAAGCAAACCCACTCACTACTATATTCTTTGGGACGAACTCGGATTCAATTCAGATCAGATTCAGAAGCTAATCTTCGACATGTGCTTCACTTTCACTCGCTGCACTAAACCTATCTCTCTCGTAGCTCCGGTGAAATATGCTGACATAGTTGCCTCTAGAGGAAGGTTTTACCACGAGGCAAGCTCTAAGGAGAAGAACTCAATGGAGGACGAAACGGTCTTCAAGGTGCACTCAAACATTGAGAACGTTATGTTCTTTGTCTGAACTTAAATAATATTAAGTTATTGGCAATAACGCAGTTTTACTCCTTATTCTGGTTAGAGAGGATGTTTGTGCGTGAATCTAACTAATCGGTATATTTGCAGTTTGTTTCTTTTGGTTTTCATTGTTGGTGTGTTGAAAAATAATTTGTATTTGGTACGTATTAATGCTCTTTAGAGCTGAAACGATGTCATTTTATGCTATTTTATTATAATTCAGACGCTGGATTTATTTATTGAGTAGCTCATATTTTGCTATCGTTCGTTGCAATTTCGTTTTCTATGCTTTGTGAAGAATTGAGATCTCAGAGATGAAAGAACGAGATTGAGGTATGTATACTCTGTTTACATCTTCTTCTTAATTTCTTCAGTAAATGCATTAATGGGTCTGCATTTTCTAAGTCATCTATTAATGATATCATGCATCTTTGCAACGTATGCATACAAAAAAAAAAAAAAAAAACATATTGGAGTTCTTGTTACATAGATCTAAACCAATTCTGGGCTTTTGTGTAATTACGATGGAGCTTACTGATATGTCCTGGGTTCATGAACCATCGCTGATAACTTTTTAAATAATAGACATCAATGAAGGTGGATTTTGAACAATTTCAAAGTTTTATCACTAAAATCAAAATGGTTTAAAAAGTTAGTGGTGCTGTTACTTGTATGTACTCGTTGATCGGTTGCTTTGTTGCTTTCAGAATCTCATTTTACTACATTATGTAATGATAGACTCGTCATATGTTACGTTCTGTGATTTAAATAAGTGTAACGTGCTATTTTTGTTTTACAATCGTTTTTTTAACGAAATATATTAAGTATCTAATAACAATCTCATTTTACATTTCTTTTAATCTTTGTAGAGAAGTGAAAACCCAAACCAATCCAAATGAAAAAGACATGATAGTCGATGTGATTCACACGAATCGAACCTGATTTTTTGATCTGTCTGGTTAATTATTTCATGTTATAGAGGTTAACTCGTATAATAATTAATTAAACTTTAAAACAGTTACACAAAATATACGTTAATGGTATCAACTCATCAATAATAAAACAAAAGAACTTTAACTCGAACAAGAGAGTATGTTACGTAATTGAATTTTAATCTTCTTTATTACCTTTTTTAAAAAAAGTATGCGTATGACTGCATGAGAGAGAACCGATGAGTAAGCAAAAGTGGTCGTTCTGTTTGAGATTAGAGTTTGTGTAATTGTGTTCATCAGTCTCTTAACTAAAAATGGCAATACTTGAGGGAAATGTTTTTCAAAAGATGAAACAAGACATTTAAAAACCAATGGAAATAAAACATCAAAAGATTCTTACATGAAATGGTAAAAGTAAAATGTTACAATTAAAGTTTTCGTTTTATAATACTGGAAACCCACGCATATCACAACGTATAAGATCATGACTCATCAGTATGACATATAACACTTATAATAAGTTCTCAATTAGTTGACAAAAAAAAAAGTTCTCACATTAAAACTACCGTCACACCGTCCAATATCCATAACCAAACTTTAATTTATATACGTACAACTAATCAGTATTAATGAAGTGGAAGATTATATATATAAAAAGAAATGAAAATTTGTTTTTCGGCTAAAAAACCTTAATTTTGGAGTGATTGGACACTATTAAGCCCTAGCTAGTAGTTACTAGTAGTAGGTGCTTTTTGATCGAACCTGAAACACAGTAACGATGGAAGCAAGAAAATTCCTGAGTGGATGAAAGAAGGTAAACATGAAATTTTTGTTTTCTTGTTAATGGTATAAATAAAGTGGAAACATAATTATAGTTAGGGTTGGCTGTTTTTTCCTTACTCTAGTTGTTGCTTTCTCAGCATTCCTACATATACTTTTAGTCACGTTGAAAACCATCATAAAAAAAATTAATCCTTTAAAAACCTGCCTAAACTTTATTTTTCGTACAACATGCTACATGTACTTTTAAACTTTAAAAACCTTCCTCTTAAACAGGATTAACCGTTAAATCGAGTTTATCGGATTTGCAATTAAGATAACCCACAATCCGACTTTTTAATCAATGACACGTGTTTTAAACGACAACGTTTTGCCTTTGTTTAACTAAACAAACAAAATCAAAATCCCCAAATTGAAATCGAAATTAGGGTTCTTCGAGAGGGAAATTGGGGATTTCGATTCTTCAATCCAAAATTGGGGCTTTTAGGGTTTTTCGATCCAAAATCGTGAGGAGAAAATGCCGATAGAAGAGCTTATCTATCAAAGTGATCCAGATGACCCTGATTTCAATGTTGAGAGCGACGATGCAAGTGGAAACGATATCAACTCTGATGGAGATGTAAGTGACGACGACGAAGACAATGATGGAGACGATGATGGGGACGATGATGGAGAAGACAATGAAGATGATGGTGTTGTTCCAGACGGAGAAGATGATGGACAAAGAGAGACGAATGTTAAAAGATCGACTGATGAAACCGAAGAAGATATAATGGAGAGGTTTGAGTATGAAGTCGAGGAAGTTGTACAAGAATGGTTTGATGAGTTCCAGATTCAACGAAATGCTATCCCAGATAGCTCCGACGAAGATGAAGATCCGGTAATTAGTAAATATAGAAAGATTAGGTTGGGTAGCTGATATCCCTGTAAATTATCGCTATTTTGTACAATATTTTCATATTTTCATACTTTTATATGTATATATTAGTGATTTTGTAACATATGTATATTATTTAAGAGTTTATTATGTAATTGAGCATTTCGCATGTTCTAATTGTGTTTTGTATAATATAAGATGTTTGTAGCATATTCTATTGAGTTTTTGTGTTTATTTCAGGGTTGCGAAGCTTTGACGGGAAGCGGAGTCGTCAATGGACGAATGCTAAGAAGGAAGTCAGAAAATCGACCCAAGGTCGAATTCCATGATCGATTTTTCCCTCGAAATCGACCCATGGTCGATTCACATGACCGAGCGGCGATTTGGCTGAAGAACACAACTAGAGTCAAAATCGAGCAATGGTCGATTTACATGCCCGAATCCGGTCGTGGAATTCGGTCACAGACCGATTTTTGGAGGAGTTTTGACTTTTTCTCTGCCTTCTCACTTGCGAACCCACTCAACCAATAAAGCCAAAAATCATGCAACAAGTAGAGGACGCACTCAGACTGCAACAAGGACCTCTTCTGCTTCATTTTCTCTCAAGCTTCCATGTTTTTAAGCTTTTAAAACTTAGATCTACTCTTATGTATTGAAGATTTCTCATTTTTATTTATAAAATCTGAATTATGTCTTCTAAATCTTGCATGTGTACGGTTTATTTTCTTGATTTGAGCATGTGTGAATAGATCTCTTTTGGATGGTTGGTTTGGTAGATTTAGGATGTTTGATGCTTGATTTGTGATGTTTGGTGTTTGATTATTGTTTATCTTCACATAGAGATTGTTCTTAAAGCTAGAAATGAGCTTCGAAAGAGAGTTTTCTAGATTTAAGATCGATTCTCACCCGGAAGGTGTTGAGAACCGATCTGACCTATCTATGTGTGCGTTTCTATTCCTTAACCAACGAGAGTTGAGTTTTAAGGAAGATTTGATGACAAATATGAATTAGTGTTCACTGTTTGCTAATCGTTTGGTTGCATTCGGAAGTCTAGCTAACCAAATCGGTTTGCAAAAGGATTAGTACCACGGGAGTGGACTAATCTAGTTAAGTGATTCATGTCATAAGTTTAAGCATAATCATTTGTTGAATTTGTCATTTATTGAAGTATCATTCATTCTTTATCGTTTGCCATTCCAACTGTCCATTCTTTTATCATTTGAAATCAACCGTTTAAGTTGCTAGTTTGCTTTGCATTGCTTGTTTAATTCGAAATTACATTTGTGTTTTATGTTTCTTGTTATTTTGATGTCTTTCGTTTAAGTTGTTTTAGCTTTCGTGTTTCTTATTCGCTTAGTTAATCATCGTATATTTAGTTTCTTATTTGTTTACTTTCAATTACAACTTAAAAACCCAAAAACATCAACCGTTTAGCTTGATTAGTTTCATGTATTCTTAGTGTGTTATCTTTCCTTCCCTGTGGATTCGATACCTAAAGTGCTACATACGACATACCTTTAGGATTGAGGTATAGAGCACAATAGGTTTAATTGTGCACAAGAGCCCGAAAACTCTTGGCGATCAGTAGCAATGATAAGTTGGCTATAGGTAGAACATTTTTGACTGCTTACGAGTTTAAAGAGACTGTGTTGCATTTTGCTTTGAGGAATAGAAAGAATCTTAGACAAGATAGGTGGGGAAAGACAAAATAAGCTTTAGGTGTGCTCAGAAGAGGGGATGTGGTTGGAGAGTCTACTGCTCAGACGATGAAGCAAAACAGTTGTGGGTTCTGAGGATAAAATGCACTGATCATAGCTGTGTTCCCAATGGGAGATGCAAGTTGCTGAAGAGTGCAGTTATTGGGAGATTGTTCATGGATAAGCTGAGGATGAAACCTTCCTTTATGCCTCTGGATATTCAAGCACAAATTAAGTCGCAATGGAGAATAGTGAGCACAATTGGACAAGTTCAGAGAGGAAGGATTCTGGCACTAAAGTGGCTGAAAGAGGAGTATGCTCTGCAATTTGCTCACCTCCAAGGTTATGTTGCTGAAATTAAAAGCACAAACAAGGGATCAACTGCAATTGTTGACACAGTATCTAATGCAGCTGGAGAAGATGTATTCAACCATATATATGTATGATTAGGAGCAATGAAGCATGAGTTCTACTATTGTAAGCCAATCATCGGGATTGATGGCACGTTCTTGAAGCATGCTGTGAAGGGTTGCTTACTAACTGCTATAGGGCATGACGGAAACAATCAAATCTATCCAGTTGTTTGGGCTCCTGTTCAATCTGAGAATGCAGAGAACTGGCTATGGTTTCTGAACCAGCTCAAGGAAGACTTGAACCTAAAAGATGGAAATGGATATGTGGTGATATCCGATCGATGCAAGGTTTGTGTTTCTGTTTTGTTTATGGTTTTTGTTCTGTTTTTGTATGGTTTATGTTCTGTTTTTGTATGGTTTTCGTGTTTAGTTTGACTTTTTTTGTTTGGTTTCTGTTTCTGTGTAGGGAATTATCAATGCTGTCAAGAATATTTTGCCCAATGCTGAGCACAGACCGTGTGTCAAGCATATCATTGAAAATTTGAAAAAAAAAACATGTTAATAAGGACTTGTTGAAGATGTTGGTGTGGATCTTGGCTTGGAGTTACAACACTGCTGATTATCAAGGTAATTTGAATAAAATTAGAGCTTACAGCTTGCCTTTGTATGAAGATGTCATCAAGGAGGAACCACATAATTGGTGTAGACTCTTTTTCAAGATTGACAGCTGTTGTGAAGATGTGGACAATAATGCAACATAATCTTTCAATGCTATAATCGTCAAAGCAAGGGCAAAGGCATTGGTTCCGATGCTGTAAACAATCAGAAGGCAAGCAATGGCACGTATAGCTAAGAGAAAAGAGAAGATTCTCAAATGGAAGAAGAAGTTATCTCCTTATGCATCAGAAATTCTGGAAAAGAAAGAGGAACAAGCAATGAGATGTGAAGTCACAAAAGGTACACATGGTAAGTTTGAAGTCTGTGTGGATGGGGATTCACATAGTGTGAACTTGACTGCTGGGAGTTGGGAATGCTCATGCTGTAAGTGGCAAGTCACAGGAATTCCCTGTGAACATGCATATGCATCAATCATAGACATTGGTAAGAGTGTTGAAGAATTTGTGGTTCCAGGCTTCGAAACTCAAATCTGGCTGGATCAGTATGAAACAGGTCTGGAACCAGTGAGAGGAGCACGTTTATGGATGAATAATACCTACAGATTGATAACAACAACAACAGAACCTACTCTACCAAGTAGAAAGAAAGGTCAGAAAAAGAATTATGCTCGAATAAAGGGTAAGTTGGAGTCTCCAAAGAAGAAGAAGGGCAAAAAGGAACCAGAGATTCTCAAACTAGGAAGGAGGGGGAGGAAAATGCATTGCAAATCCTGTGGTGGAGAAGGACACAATGCAGCTAGATGTCTGAAGTATCCTAAGGAGAAGAAGGAGAAGAAGGAGAAGAAGAAGAAGAATAAGAAAAGAAAACTTTCCTCAGGACATGATGAGGTATACTATTTTGATGTTTAGTTATTTATGTTGTTTTGTTGTAGGGTTGTTGTATACTTACTTGTGTTTGGGTTTCAGGTCAGTGAATCAACTAATCAGGGACAAGAGACAATACCAACTTGTTCAATGGGGCCAGAACTCACAAAAACAAGCCAAGGAGAAGAAACAGTCAACCTCACCCAAACAAGCAGTCAATGGGATCCATGGGAATTGTAGACTGGTTTAGATGTTGTTAGGATTATGTATTTTTGTAGTACTTGACTCTATCATGTTTTCATGATAATTCAGGATGTTTTGGTACTTGAATGATGTTTTGGTACTTGAATGATGTAGTTAGTACTTGAATGATGATGTAGTTAGTACTTGAATGATGTTTTGGTCTGGTTTTAGAATATAATTTACTCGTTGATGTCTTTAAATTCCTAACGACTAAGAGGTCTAAAACAAACAACAAGATTACCAAACAACAACAATATAAAAGGAGTAAAAGCACTAAAATTACAAGAAGGCTATTACCAAAACACCAACAACAATACTGAGATTACAAGACTAGAGATTACACCCTTCCCCACAGCCAAACCAATGAGACTACAAGAACAATAGCAAAACCAAATGTCTTCAGATATGTCACCTGCCCAACTTCATTTTCAATCTTCTCATTCATCTTTTTCATCATTTCTTGCTCCATATTCTCCAAGAATTTCTTCTGCAGCTCCATGTTACCCACAACTTCCTTCCTCAACTATCTACAATCCTATGCAACAAATCTAAACTTCTCATCAAGCATCAGAATTTCATCTAACAAAGCTTCGTCCACCCATTTGAACAAATGATCTTCATTCTCCCTCTGATACACAAGAATTACACAAAATCTAGTCAATAGATCCAAGACAATAACGATGCAACTTAAGAAACAAAAAATTACCTTCATAGCAATTGAACATCTATAGAACCTTCGGTATGGATTGTCTTTTGTCTTCGCCGTGAATGTGGTGATTTCTTCACCACACCAGGAGGAGAACCAGGAGGAGAACCTTGACGATTTGAACAATTGGAAACAGAAGAGCAGCTCATGTCTCTGAAATCCCCAAATTCGATTTTCAATTTAGGGATTTCGATTTTGTTTGTTTAGTTAAACAAAGGCAAAACGTTGTCGTTTAAAACACGAGTCAGGGATTAAAAAATCGGATCGTGGGTTATCTTAATCGCAAATCCGATAAACGCGATTTAACGGTTAAGCCGGTTTAAGAGGAAGGTTTTTAAAGTTTAAAAGTACAGGTAGCATGTTGTATGAAAAATAAAGTTTAGGCATGTTTTTAAAGGATAAACTTTTTTATGATGGTTTTCAACGTGATTAAAAGTACATGTAGGAATACTAAGAAAGCAACAAGTAGAGTAAGGAAAAAACCGCCAACCCTTATAATTAAGAAGAGAAAATAAAATAAATGTTACGTCTTACAATGGCACCTGACTCAGTTTTATGTAATTGTACTCAAGTACTTCGCTTCTAGACTCAAAGTTAAAAGACATTTGTACTCTCTTGCTTTTAACTTTTTGGTGGCTTGGAGGAAGATACGACAACTTTACAAACTCCTTACGAACTAACCTTCGCTGTTCGACACTTTTTGTTCTTCTATATAAAGCCCTCAGATATGTAACTTCGCATTCACAAGTTCAAGCAAACTCATAAAAAAATATTATTTCAATCTTCTTTCACTCAAGAGTCTTCCCGATCATATCCAATCAAATACCATGGAGAGAGGTGGTTACCGAGGAGGTCGTAGTGATGGTCGCGGCAGAGGCGGCGCCAGAGACCGTGGTCGTGGTTACATCGGAGGTGAACGAGGTCGTGGTCGTGGTCGTGGCTCCGATCGAGGCAGCGATGGTGGTCTGGTAAATCGTGGGCAGAGTTCCGGTGGTCAGAGTCAAGGGGGACCATCGTCGGGTCACGGTGGTCGTGGGACGCAGTTTCAACAACCTCGGCCACAGGCGGTTCCTCAGTCGTCGTCACAGGTTCAAGTGAGTCAAGCCGTTGCAGCACGAGGCATGGGTATGGGCGCGTGGGCTCGTAGGCCACAACTTTTTTCTGATTCGACGGTCGTACCTTCTAGTTCTTCGTCTACCGTCGTGGTTTCTGAGACCGCTCGTGGTACGTATGACTATATACAAAAACATTTGCATAATTCTAAATTAATTATTTTCATATATGCAGTCTCTGATTCTTTGCGTTTTTTTTTCCATCTAATACAATTTTTCAAATAATTAGAGAATGATTTTGAGAAAGACTATTATCACACCTTTAAGAGTTAAAATTACGAAATTGCTTACAATTAATAATTTAATTCTGAATATATAACAAATTAATGAAAAATTATCAATATGTATCTCTTTAAAAAAATCCGTTCGATTAAATTTATGTGTTTTTTATTTTTGAGTTTTAATGTTAAAGTATTTATTTGTGTGTTTTGAGCTATACAGATTACAGAGATTAACAAATTAGCTAGTTATTAGATTTTTAATTTCACAGGTTCTCAAGTTATGAATCCGAAGCCATCTTCGTCTGATAGGAAAGAACCGATGAAACGTCCTAGTAAAAAGGGTGTTGTAGCATTGCACCGGGTTAATCTCTGTGTCAATCATTTTAGAGTAACTTTCGATCCGGAGAGTGTCATAAGACATTATGACGTTGAAATCACAAGAGACAATGCCACGAAGAAGATATCAAGATTTGAGCTAGCTATGGTCAGGGAGAAGGTCTTCACCGACAATCCCAACGAGTTTCCCTTTGATATGACAGCTTATGATGGTCAGAAGAACATTTTCAGTGCAACAGAATTGTCTACCAAGTCATTTAAGGTGGTTTTCCCTGAAACTGCAGCGGTATTACGAGGTCGAAGCTATACATTCACCATCAAACAGGTGAATGAGCTAAAGCTACGCGAGCTGAAAGAGTACATAACAGGAGGTTCGTCTTGCAACCCGCGTGATGTATTGCAAGGAATGGATGTTGTGATGAAGGAGCATCCTTTAAAGCATGTGATCACTGTTGGTAAAAGTTTTTTTACTCGTAACACTTTGGCATATCCAAAGAAAGACGTAGGCTTTAAAGCTTTGGAAGGGTATCGCCACACTTTGAAGCCCACAGAACAAGGTTTATCGTTGTGCTTGGACTTCTCTGTGTTGGCATTCCACAAAGCAATACCGGTCATCAATTATCTGAAGTTGTACTTTGATGCGGCTGATTTGGGTGGGTTTATGACTCATAAGGGTGCTGTAGAAACGGCATTGATTGGTTTGAAAGTCACCGTCAATCATCGGAATAACAAGCAGAAACTCACCATTTTAGGGCCGAGCAAGCAAGACACAAAAGACATCAAATTCGATATTATTGATCGTGAGGGAAACGGGCCGCCAAAAACAACGACCATTCTTGAGTATTTCCGGACAAAGTATAATAGAGACATTGTTAACAAAAATATTCCTTGCTTGGATCTGGGGAAAAATGGTTTTGTGCCCATGGAGTTCTGCCACTTAGTCGAGGGGCAGATTTATTCAAAAGATAAATTGGAGAAGCATATAGCTTCAGCCTCGTGGTTAAAGAACTTGTCACTGGTCCATCCACAAAAAAGGCAGGGCAATATATATAAGATGATAAAATCTCGTAATGGACCGAGTGGGTATGTATACAAAGAACTTCACTTCTATTTTCTATCTTTTTATAATTTTGTCAGACTTATCCTTTTGTATGTGTTTTATGACAGTGGAAATATCATTGAAAACTTCGGATTGAAAGTGGATACAAACATGACACCGGTGCAAGGTCGTGTACTAAAGGCTCCAACATTGAAGTTGAGAGCTGGGCGTGAGGAAAACCCGAGTAAGAACAACCAATGGAACTTTATGAACAAGAAAGTCACAAGGGGATCTACAGTCAAGTATTGGGCTGTACTTGACTTCACCGCATACGGGGATTGTAAAAAGATGCCTAATGACTTTGTGGGTAACCTCATCGAACGTTGTCGGAAACTTGGGATGCAGATGAAGCCTCCTATCGTTTACAAAAAAAGGACAATGGATACGCTTTCTAATGGTAATGCTCTTGAGGAATTGCTTCAGTCCGTGATTGAAGAGGCTTCTCTTAAGCCTGATGGTGCTCGTCCAACTCTTGTTCTGTGTGCTATGTCCGGGAGGGTCGATGGCTACAAAACTCTGAAATGGATAGCAGAAACAAAACTTGGTCTAGTGACTCAGTGTTTCTTGACCGGTTCTGCCACTGGAGGAGGTGATCAGTACCTTGCAAATCTTGCCCTCAAGATGAACGCAAAGGTTGGTGGAAGCAACTTTGAGCTGATGGATAGCACTTTCTCTTTCTTCCAAAAAGAGGATGAGGTCATGTTCATAGGTGCCGATGTCAATCATCCCGCTGCTCATGACGAGAAGAGCCCGTCTATTGGTGCTGTTGTGGGTACTCTAAACTGGCCTGCAGCTAACCTTTATGCAGCCAGATTCATTGCTCAGCCTCACCGTCAAGAGGAGATAAAGCAAGGATTTGGCAATGCTTGCTTGGAGCTTGTCAAAGCTCATGTTCAGGCCACCGGGAAACGACCTAACAAGATTGTGATATTCCGTGATGGTGTCAGCGATGCTCAGTTCGATATGGTTCTCAATGTGGAATTGCTTGATGTTAAGCTGACTTTTGAGAAGAATGGTTACAATCCAAAGATAACAGTAATAGTGGCGCAGAAGCGTCATCAAACCCGTTTATTCCCTGCTACAAACAATGATGGAAGCGATAAAGGCAATGTGCCTTCAGGTACGGTCGTTGATACTAAAGTCATTCACCCGTACGAGTATGATTTCTATCTCTGCAGTCACCATGGAGGTATCGGGACAAGCAAACCCACTCACTACTATATTCTTTGGGACGAACTCGGATTCAATTCAGATCAGATTCAGAAGCTAATCTTCGACATGTGCTTCACTTTCACTCGCTGCACTAAACCTATCTCTCTCGTAGCTCCGGTGAAATATGCTGACATAGTTGCCTCTAGAGGAAGGTTTTACCACGAGGCAAGCTCTAAGGAGAAGAACTCAATGGAGGACGAAACGGTCTTCAAGGTGCACTCAAACATTGAGAACGTTATGTTCTTTGTCTGAACTTAAATAATATTAAGTTATTGGCAATAACGCAGTTTTACTCCTTATTCTGGTTAGAGAGGATGTTTGTGCGTGAATCTAACTAATCGGTATATTTGCAGTTTGTTTCTTTTGGTTTTCATTGTTGGTGTGTTGAAAAATAATTTGTATTTGGTACGTATTAATGCTCTTTAGAGCTGAAACGATGTCATTTTATGCTATTTTATTATAATTCAGACGCTGGATTTATTTATTGAGTAGCTCATATTTTGCTATCGTTCGTTGCAATTTCGTTTTCTACGTTTTGTGAAGAATTGAGATCTCAGAGATAAAAGAATGAGATTGAGGTATATATATATACTCTGACATCTTGGCTCTTACATCTTCTGATTAATTTCTTCAGCAAATGCATTAATGGGTCTGCATTTTCTAAGTCACCTATTAATGATCATGCATCTCCGCAACATATGCATACAAAAAAGACATTATGGAGCTCTTGTTGCATCGATCTAAACTAGGTATGGGTTTTTGTGTGTTTCTGATGGAGCTTACTGATATATCTTGAGTTCACAAACCATAGCTGATAACTTTTTTAAATAACAGACATCAGTGAAGGTAGATTTTGAACGATTTCAAAGTTTTATTACAAAAATTAGAATGGTTAAAAAAATTAGGTGTGCTGTTACATGTATATTCTCATTGATTGGTTGCTTTGTTGCTTTCAGAATCTCATTTACTACATTGACTCTTTTAGAATCTTATGTAATGATAGACCAGTCATTGTTACGTTTTGTAAATTAAAGTGTCACGTACTATTGTTTTACAATCGTTTTTTTTAACGAAATAAATTTATCAAGTATCTAATACACAAAACATTTTTTGTTTTACAATTTATTTTCAGTCTTTGTATATCTATATATATATAAATATATATATAAATATATATATATATATATCTATATCTATATTCCATATAAAAAATAGAGAGGAGTGAGAAACCAAACCAAATGAAAAAGACATGATAGTCGAAGTGATTCACACGAATCGAACTATTATAATACATACATTCTTATTTTATTCTGATTTTATCATCTTTTCTTTTCGTGTTATCCTCTAGTTCATGTTATTTTCGTATGTTTACTCATTTGTTAGCCAAATAAAAAATAAAAAAATAATACGTATATTATTTTCTTTTTATTAGATAAGTAAAGAGGTTTTTTCACCCCACTCATTAACATAAAAGTTTTGCATATATTATAAGTTTTTAATTTTCCCCAAACAAATACAAGTTTTTTCCCCAACTCATTAACATAAGATAAAAGTTTGGCATAGACTATATAAACTATGAATTAAATACCTAATTATACCCTATAATTAACACTATTTTGTTTTTGTTTTTTCTTTTTTTCCGTGCACCAGCTGTAGTTTTTTATTTTATATACTTTTATTTTTATTTGCCTGAGATCGAGTGTTTTGTGTTGTTTCTCTATCGTTCACATTTGATTAAAGCTAAAGCTTCTTCTTCTTCTTCGTTGATGCTACTTCCCATTTACCCTTTCTCTGCTTTTTTTCTCTCACTCTCACAGTTTTCTCGTCCTTGATTCTAAAATCTTCTCCCTTTGCGTGCATTTCTTCAATTTCAGATTCTTCCCCCAAGGTACCCTTATTGTTTCTTTGCGTTATTTTTGCGATTCTTCATCGGTTCCATGGATCTTATTTGACTTCGATTTTGAATCCTAGTTTCGTTATCCTCGATTGGGTTTTTGTAATTTCATTCTTTGTTTAGGATCTTCCTTATCTAGGTCTTGCCTTTGCATGTATCTATCGAATCTGCATTTTGAAATTTTGTGATTAGGGTTCGCTCGTTCATAGATGTTGTTAGATTGCTTAATTTGTTTATCATACCTCTAATTCTGATTACTCAGATTACTTTTAACCTATGGGGATTGAGAGATTTCGAAAAAAGAAAAAAAAACTCTGGATTTGGTGGATTAACATTAGTGTTGTATGACAAGTTTTTGAGATTGATCTCTTTGTCAATTTGGGTTTTGGTGTAGTTTTGTAAATGATGAGATAGTGTTACAAGAGCCCCAAAAAATCTGTGTTATCTGCAATGTCGACGTCTTTGCAAACGATCGGTGCTATCAAGTCTTATCATCATCAAGCTCAGCATTTGGTTAAGAACTATCTATTAGCTGATCCGTTTATTCCTTACACCTCTGTTCTCACCGGCATTTTCCTTTGCAAAGTGGTAAGTTTGATTTTTTTGTAACTTTTATGATTTTATAGATCTAAGGACAACCGAGATCCTTGCAATGATTGTGATGACTGTATGTTTCTTGTTTTTTTTTGCAGGTCTATGATCTTTGTCACTTTATCAGCAACTCACATTCTAAGACTTATATCATCCTCACTAAAATTCAAAGAATCGAATGGAATAACCGGTTTGTGTTTGATGATTGTTAACTCTTTACGTGTTGTGTGTATTAGGTTTTTAAATCGTTTCATCTTCTTTGGCAGTGGTATCTCAACAGTTCATGCTATTTTTATCTCGGCTCTGTCCCTGTACTTTGTCTTCTGGTCCGACCTTTTTTCTGATAGGTGGCATAATGATCTTGTTGTTTTCCGGAGCTCACGACTTTCCTCTCTTGGTTTAGGGGTAAACACTAATTTAACTGGATCCAAAGCAATGTAGAGTCTATGAGGGAAGAATTTTCAACATTATTACATTAATGATTTGCAGATATCTATTGGTTACTTCATTGCTGATCTTGGGATGATCTTCTGGAAATACCCTTCTTTGGGTGGATTTGAGTATGTAAGTAACTTTTCTTGACCAAACACTTGACCTTATCTAGTGATCTCTCTCCAAAGATATTCAAAATCCTCCCAAATATTCAACTTGTTTATTTTTGGTTTATCAACTTGTACACCTCTGCATTTCTCAACAGTAACAATGAGTAAGATAGCTAACGCTTAAAACTAAGACAGAGACTGGCATATTGATTTCAGATTGTGCATCACTCACTATCAGGGGTAGCAGTCGCCTACTCTTTGTTTTCTGGGGAAGGACAGTTGTATACCTACATGGTCCTGATCTCAGAGATTACAACCCCAGAGATCAACTTGAGATGGTACTTCCTATTTCCATATACCATACAAGATGTATCACATTATCCATCTTTCTTCTGACAAAAAGGGGGATTATCTCTGGGGTCTTATGAAGGTACCTAGACACGGCTGGTATGAAGAAGTCATTGGCATACGTTGTTAATGGCGTTTTCATATTTTTGGCTTGGCTGGTACGTTGTTAATGGCGTTGCCATAATGATTGTAAAATCCTAATCAACATTCGATTCATTTTGATGCTCGGCATTTATGTGTGTACTTATCACTCAAACATATTCATGTCAGGTTGCTAGAATTCTACTGTTCATTTACATGTTTTATCATGTATATCTCCACTACAACCAGGTAAACTCATAATCCCCCTCTCATCATTCTCTTCACTATCTAGCGGTTTTATTGCTTATGTTGATACCATATTGCTTCAAAACCTTCCCAATGAACTCAATACATCACAATGCTTTCAAGTTTCCGGATGTTTCTTTTTTTTTTGGATTGTGATTGGAATTACTTTGTTTTGTGGTAGGTCATGAGGATGCACATCTTCGGTTATGTTTTGGTATTCGGTGTACCAGCTGCGCTTGGTGTCATGAACTTGATATGGTTCGCTAAGATTGTGAGAGGGGTAAAGAAAACATTAGCAAAGAGATGTGAATGTTGAGATTGGTGAGTCTTCCTCACAATGTTGCATCAGATCATCATCTTCTTCTTCTTCCCTCTGACATATGTACGTCTCTCTAGTGTAAGTAGTTTTTGTCTGATGGAGAAAGAAAAACAAAAACAAAAATGGTAATGATACGATCCTCTGACTCTGTAAATGATCAAAATTACAAATCTCTTTACGTTTTTCAGTATACAATGTAATTCTGTTTTCTTTCTTATAGTTTTGTCTCTAGGGTTTTAATTTAATCTCTGGTACATGTCGGTTAACAAATATCGGTACAGTACTACCAAAATGATGAACTATTTGGATTTCCGGTTATGTAAAGTGAAAACTAGAGGAAAAACATTTGGGAACCTTTGGTTCAATTGTCTCAGTAATGGATTCAAAGTTCAGATATAACAGCAAAATAGACACATAGCGTATAGTTTGGTGGAATACATTAAAAATACATGTACTTAAACCTCGCCCGTGAAGGCCATTATATACTAGTTGTGGTTATCGGCTCATAGGCCCATCAACGAACACGGTTGCACAATATGAATACTGCAATGTTGGGTATGGGCTTCGCCCTTCCCCTCCAAAAAGCCCACCACACGAATCCGGCCCAGCCATTGAACCAGCGCCTCGATAAGCGACGAAGGGTAGATCCGACGTTTACCCCTCGTCCCGACCTAAGTACGAAATTACCCTTGTAAACCCCTATAAAAAGGGTGTTAGTGAACAGTGTAGAGGGATCCAGATTTTTTGGGAGAAACACCCTTCGACTTAGAAACATAGAACGAGCAAGACAGTTGTAAGCCGAACCACGTTCGCCTCGTCTTGGATCTACTTTCCTAAGTCGACCCTACCTGTAAAAGAGCAACACGCTCGACCCAGATTGTATTACGATCATTATATCAATACAACGTCGTCCGACGACCATTCTACTTATACTGTCTTTCTACTTTCTCATTATTGTTATTTGTTTGATTGGACCCCCACCATCAACAATTGGCGCCGTCTGTGGGGACCAATTCGAATTCACCCCGCATAACAAGAGAAGACAAAGGCTTACGCTAACGAGTACGAACCGTCTGATGGGAAAGCGCTCCGGGAAAGCGATAGTCGGACGATCGAGTCCCTCAAGCGAAGCAACTATACCGGAACCGCTACCACAATGGGCTCACGGAGCCACAACTCAAGCGAAAAATACCTGTCCTATACAGCGAGACGAAGGAACTAGTTCGCAGCAAGATCGTCCCACCGTTCAACGACCCGAGAAAGAAGGAAGCCGGCTCGACGCACCAATCCAACCCGATACACGACCATCCAGGTCAAACAATCCTCCCGCCGCGGCCATCCACAACACGCCAGAAGCATCGAGCGCAAATATAGGCGACCTTTTTCAGAGCATACTGGAACGCATGAACGCTCAGGAAGCAAGAATCGCCAACCAGCTGAAAACTCTAAACGACGCCCAGGCGGCGTCCCAGGAAGAAATCAATCGCCTCTGCGCTGCAGGCGTGCCATCGATGCGCCCGATGCCTCGGACGAACGCCACCCGCTCACGCCTCGACGCGTCCTGCAACAACAGCCCCAGCGGCCCCAACAGGCCAGCATCCAATACAGCTGTCTACGACGCCGATCGAGTCAAACCAGGCAGACCTCGAGCCATCGCGGAGCAGTATCTCGACGATTATACCGCCAATAGAGACAAGGAGATCGACGATATGAAGGAACTCCTTCGAGTGATGTCTTCCAAAGTCCATCGCGCGACCAGTTCCGCCCCTAAACTCGAAAAGGTATTGGAAGACACCCAGCGCTCGCCCTTCACCACCCGTATAACGAGCACACCGCTAAGACACGAAGGGAAGATCAAACTCCCCCCCTACGACGGGAGAAGCGACCCTCAGCAGTTCCTGACAAAATTCGCGGTGGCAACCGCGCGAGCGCGGTTTGCTGAAGAAGAGCAGGACGCCGGCTGCTGCCAACTCTTCGTCGAGCAGCTTAGCGGCGCCGCGCTCAGTTGGTTCACACGACTAGAAGCCAACTCGATCGACTCTTTCTACCAACTAAAAGCAGCCTTCCTAAAGCAATATTCGATGTTCATCCAAAAGGGGGCGACCAACGCCGACCTATGGACCATCACCCAAGGACCAAAGGAGTCCCTGCGGGAGTTTATCGACCGATTCAAGGAGGTCGTGTCACAAATCGACGTACCCGACGATGCGGCGATCGCCGCGCTAAAGAACGCAACATGGTACGAATCAAAGTTCCGAGAAGACCTATCCCTTAATCAGCCCGCCTCGCTTGTCGACGCCCTACAACGCGCCTCGCGCCATATCCTCGTCGAAGAAGAAAAGGCTGCGATGGCCAAAAAGCACGCTACAAAGGCAACTCCTGCCAAAGCGACAACATTATGACGCGGAATACGCCAAGGAGGAACGGAGCAGGAAAGCGGCAACCTTCTTCGTGGGCTCGCAAGAGACGAAGCCCCCGCCGCCATGGAACAAGTACATCCGCAATACCGACGCGAAGGGCGCCCCACCCCATGCGCAACAACCATTCTGCAACTTACACAAAAAGCCCGGCCACTCAACCCACGAGTGCCGATATCTACTCAGTCAACTCCTCGCCAGATACAAAAGCGGGGACATATGCATTGATCCCGAAAGACCCATGGGTCGGGGACAAGGAAGGAACGACCGACGGGACAATCAAACCTTTCACCCAGTTCACAATGAAAACCAGCGCCCCAACAACGAGCAAGTACATGACCAGGAAAACGGCGTCGCCGCAGTCGACTTTGAGCCACCGAAACGAGTGCGGGACGACAACGAACCTGTTCCGATCCCACGCCGACGGATCAACATGATCATGGGCGGTCTGACAAACTGCCACGACTCGGTTCGGTCGATCACAACTCACCGTCGACGCGCCGAGAAGGCCGTCGCTTGGCCACGTGCCGTCACGGCCGAAACAGAACCGATCGTCTTCACAGACGCCGACACGGTGTGTGTCGACATGCCCCATAACGACCCATTGGTCGTCGAGCTGCTCGTGGGGGAAAGTGAAGTCACGCGGGTAATGATCGACACCGGCAGCTCTGCCGACCTCATATTTAAAGAGGTACTTCGAAAAATGGAGATACCCGATCGCAGCATCAAGCCCTCAAGTCGGCCGCTCACCGGTTTCGATGGCGACACGATCATGACAATAGGAACCGTCAAGCTCCCCATCTTCGTCGGAGGAACGGTCAACTGGATCAAATTCGTGGTCATCGACCGCCCCGCCGTGTATAATATCATTCTCGGAACGCCCTGGATCCACCTCATGAAGGCCGTCCCATCGTCGTACCACCAGTGCGTCAAGTTCCCTACGCCTCGAGGAATCTTCACGCTGCGAGGAAACCAACAGCTCGCTCGAACCTGCTTCCTCATCGAAAAGAAGATGCGCAACCTCAAAATCACCGACACAGCATCGATCCTCAGCCTCCCGCCCGCGGAAACTGAAAAGATCGCTCAAGCAGCGACTCCTCAATTAGCATCAACTACGGCAACCCCGAGCGCTCAGACAACCGACGCCACCCCGTCGCAATAGCAATTACAGAAGCTCGCGCTGGAATTCGAGAACCTCACGCTCAAAAGCGCGTAGGCAGCAACTGCACCAAGCGCCACGGAGCAAATCAATATTGATGCGACCGACCCAGAGCGATGCGTAAGCATCGGCCTCAACGTCAGCACCGAAGTACGAGCTGCGCTCATCGACTTTCTCACAAACAACGCCTCCACCTTCGCTTGGTCAATCCACGATATGCCGGGAATAAGCCCAGCGATAACCTGCCACGAGCTCAATGTCGACCCAACGTATAAACCCGTGAAACAGAAACGCCGCAAGCTCGGCCCGGAGCGGTCTATGGCTGTCAATGAGGAGGTCGATAAGCTACTGAAGGCCGGATCAATAATCGAAGTTCGCTACCCCGACTGGCTAGCCAACCCGGTCGTCGTTAAAAAGAAAAACGGGAAGTGGCGAACGTGCATCGACTTCACCGACCTCAACAAAGCTTGCCCAAAGGACAGCTTCCCACTCCCACATATCGATCGACTTGTAGAGGCTACAGCAGGCAACGAGCTTCTCTCCTTCATGGACGCCTTCTCCGGCTACAACCAGATCCTCATGCACCAGAATGATAGAGAGAAAACTTCGTTCATCACCGATCGCGGGACGTATTGCTACAAGGTGATGCCATTCGGACTCAAGAACGCCGGAGCGACGTATCAGCGGCTGATCAACCGAATGTTCGCGGACCAACTCGGACGGACGATGGAAGCGTACATCGACGACATGCTTGTCAAGTCCCCCAAAGCCGATGACCACGTCGAACACCTGCGACAATGCTTCGAAGTGCTTAACAAATATGGCATGAAACTGAATCCAGCCAAGTGTACGTTCGCAGTAACGGCCGGTGAGTTCCTCGGCTACATAGTCACCCGGCAAGGAATCGAAGCAAATCCCAAACAAATCTCGGCAATCATCGACTTACCTTCCCCAAGGAACTCACGCGAAGTGCAGCGCTTGATAGGACGGATCGCAGCGCTAAATCGCTTCATATCTCGGTCGACCGACAAGTGCCTACCCTTCTACCAGCTCCTCAAAACCAATCAGAAGTTCGTCTGGACAAACGAATGTGAGGTCGACTTTCAACAACTTAAGGAGTACCTCTCGACACCCCCAATCCTCGCTAAGCCGGAGCCCGGCGAGACACTCTTTCTATACGTTTCCATCTCGAGCTCGGCTGTCAGTGGCGTGCTGGTCAAAGACGACAGAGGAGAGCAGCGACCAATCTTCTACATCAGCAAGACCATGGATAGCGCCGAGTTACGATACCCAACCATGGAAAAATTGGCGCTGGCTGTGATCACCTCGGCGCGAAAGCTCCGCCCATACTTCCAGTCACATTCCATCGTCGTCCTCACAAATCAACCCCTCCGAGCCATACTCCACAGTCCCAGCCAGTCGGGCCGCATCGCCAAGTGGGCCGTCAAACTGAGCGAGTACGACATCGAGTACAAGGGACGGACGTGCGCAAAATCCCAAGTTTTAGCCGACTTTCTCGTCGAACTACCCCCCGACCGGACTCCAGCAGCCGACCCAAACAACGAGACGCACGACGTGTGGGCTCTGCACGCCGATGGCGCATCTTCTTCATACGGGTCAGGGGTCGGTATTCGCCTCGAGTCACCCCACAAAGAAATCCTTGAACAATCCTTCCGACTGAACTTCCAAGCCTCGAATAACGAAGCTGAGTATGAAGCCCTCATCGCAGGACTACGCCTCGCCCTCAGCTTAGGCGTTAAGCACATCCATGCCTTCTGCGACTCTCAGCTGGTAGCAAACCAATACAGCGGCGACTACGAGACCAAGAATGAGAGGATGGACGCGTACCTCAAGGTCGTCAAGGACCTTGCCAACCAGTTCGATAAGTTCGAACTTACAAAGATCCCCCGCAGCGACAACGCCGCCGCAGACGCACTCGCCGCCCTAGCGTCAACATCGGATCCAGACCTAAAGAGGATCATACCCGTCGAAAGCATCGATAAACCCAGCATCGCGACGACCGACGCAATCTGCTCCATCAGAACACAGGGCCCCGCTGAGGACGTCAACGATTGGCGAATCGAAATACTAACCTACATACATGGTGGCGAGGTACCTTCAGACAAATGGGCCGCACGACGGCTCCGCACGAAGAGCGCCAGCTACGTAACCCTCGACGGCAACCTCTTCAAAAGAAGCGCGTCCGGCATCCTCCTCGGATGTTTGGACAAGGATGAAGCAAAACAAGTCATGAAGGAGACACACGAAGGCGCAGGAGGAAACCATTCGGGTGGTCGAGCATTGGCTCTAAAAATAAAGAAGCATGGGCATTACTGGCCAACCATGGTCGCTGATTGCGAGAAATACGTGCGAAAATGCGAGAAATGCCAACGCCACGCACAGAAGATCCACGCACCCACTGAGCTCCTGCAGACCTCAACCCCGCCCTACCCCTTCATGCGGTGGGCAATGGACATAGTCGGACCATTACCGACCTCCCGACAGAAAAAATACATCTTGGTACTCACCGATTACTTCACAAAGTGGGTCGAGGCCGAAGCATACGCTCAAATCCGCGCAAAGGATGTTCAAAACTTCGTCTGGAAATATATCATCTGCCGGCACGGCCTACCATACGAGATCGTGACAGACAACGGAACGCAGTTCACATCAACACAATTCGAAGATTTCTGCGCCGGATGGCGAATCCGCCTCAGCAAGTCCACCCCGAGATATCCGCAAGGCAACGGCCAAGCAGAGGCAACAAACAAGACGATCATTGACGGATTAAAGAAGCGCCTCGACGAAAAAAAGAGAGCCTGGTCCGACGAACTCGATGGCGTCCTTTGGTCCTACCGCACGACCCCTCGAACAGCGACCGGACAGACGCCCTTCTCCCTAGCCTACGGAATAGAAGCAGTCGCCCCAGCCGAAGTCGGCATAGCCAGCCTGAGACGATCGATGCTCGTACATGATCAAAGCCTCAATGATAAAATGCTCATCAACTCATTGGACACAATCGAAGAACGCCGTGACAAAGCCTTACGCCGCATACAGAACTACCAGAACGCGGCAGCCAAATTCTACAACAAAAAAGTCAAAAACAGACACTTCCGCGAAGGCGACCTCGTCCTACGGAAAGTCTTCGAAAACACAGCCGAAGTCAACGCCGGGAAGCTAGGTGCAAACTGGGAAGGCCCCTACCAAATCTCCAAAGTCGTCAAGCCAGGCGTCTACGAACTAATAACGATGAGCGGCTCCCCTATCCCTCGGTCCTGGAACTCGATAAACCTAAAGCGCTATTACTACTAAGTCTAGAGCGCTGGTACAGCAACCTCTATCTTGTAAATATGAACTACGAACGGCTTGATCCCACTAAGGGTACGTAGGCAGCCTCCGGGCGCAGCTATTACTCTATAAAAAATCTCCTTTTCTCAAAGATTCAAATCGATAACACATCGGCGCTCTGATCAAGCGACCGATCCTAATACGCGCTCAGCAATAGCGCACCCTTCTGACTGAGGACTTAGCTCCCAGCAGTCAAGAGAATTTAAGCCGAGCCCACCCTCGCACATACTCCACGCACGACCGACTCCGTAAGCCGGGCCCCGGCCCGCACGAGCGGTATACGCGCTGGTTATTTACAGGGTAAGCCGAGCTAGACGCTCGCACCTATTTATTTACACAGGATAAGTCGAACACTAAGGTTCGCACCTACGCGTAACATACTCCCGAAGTATATCACGCAAGCCGAGCACAACGCTCGCACCTCCGTGCACACGCACCACAAATATCGCAATCGCAACAAGCATAGTCGCGGCAAAAAGAATTCCCAACAAAACAAACTTGACAAAACAAGAGTTCTTACAAAGCAAAGTATAGAACGGCACATCCGCCGAGCGTACGTCCATCAAAGTACATACACAAAAAGGGAGAGGAGAAACAAGGGAACGAGGGCGCTACAACCGCGCCTCCGGGTCGCCCTCAAACATCGCCTTGCCGTCATACTCCTCGACCATGCGAGAAAAGCAGTCCAGCATAGAGAATATGTTGTTCAAGTCCTGTTTCACCCACTCCTTCGGGTGCACCTCGAGCCGCTTTATCCTCCGGATCATCGCCACAGCTCGTCTGTCGTTTCGAGCTAGCTTCTCTTCTCGAACTATGGGATTGCGCGGATAACGCTCCTCGATCTCCTCCCTCAGATAAACACGGATATAATCAAGATCCTGGACATAGCGCCTATACTCCTGTTTTATCTACATCACAGGCAAAGGATCACACACACGAGCAAGAGCTCAGCTAAAAGATTCAGACGTCCCGCGCAAACCGCGCGACTTACCGAAAGAAGGAAGTCCTCGGCCTCCTGCGCATCCAACCCCTGCAAAGTGGCCACAAAAAAAGTGGGCACCTTCACTCCCGACGGACGAAACTCTCGCGCAATCCGCTCGCCGCAGCAAGGACACGGCATCCGCAGCCGCGACCTTCTGTCCGGATTAACGCCGGGCGTCGGACGGTAGGGGATCGTGGTGAACGGCCACATCCTCGAATGCACAGCAAGACAACGCACGATAGAATATCAAGAGCTAGGTCGACCTCAGCAAAGAAGATTTCTCGCAGCAAAATCTATGACCCAAAAAGGCAAAATCCCCCCCCCCCCCCCGGTTTTATAGCAAAATGCGAATCCAAAAGGGGCGACAGGGGCATTAAAAGCTCTCAACTGCCGAGACATTAAGGCTGCATAGCTTTTCCAAAACGAAACGCCTCCTTGATTACGACAAAAAACGGCGCAAAGAGTAGGCACGGAATACGAGAAGGCTACCAAAAGCAATCATGACAGGCGCACGATAATACCACGTCTCTACGGCAAGAGTTTTATCATTAAAAAAAAAAGGGGGGCGTTCAAATAGTACTCGCCGATCGACCAACATCTAAAGTCATTACAAAGCCAAAAATACAAAGTCGATACACAAAAGAGGGGGGGGGCACAACAACAACAAATCGAAAGAGAACAATCATGGCGCAATCCCCGCATCCCCTGGAAACAGCGGTCCGCCCTTGTATTCGGCCGCAAACCGGCGGAAGCAAGCGGGCAACGGCAGTACATCGTCCACTCCGTTCCTCGCCCAATCCTTGGGATGAGCTTCGAGACACTGCATCCTTCGCATAATGCGGACCGCCGCCGCATCGTTCTCAACCATCGCCACAGCAAAACCCACGGGGTAGCCCGGGAGATACGCCTCTTCAAGCAACGCTCGCTCCTCACCCACCAAACGGTCGAAGTCGCGCTTCAGCCAGTCATAGCACTCCCGCATCTGAACAAAGCGACGAACAGATAATCACAGGTTGTCGCCCCATCAACCACAACAAGGCAAAATTGAGGAAACACAACAAACCTGAGTAACGAAGCGCCGAGCCGACGAATACTCCGGCTCGTCCAACGAGAAGATAAAGAAACTGGGCACTAAGATAATCCCAGTCAGCCGATACCCCTGGATCAACCGAACGTTACATCGCGGACACGAGTCCAGCGTACCTTCAAAACACTCCATGCACACCGCTGACGTAGCTCGCCGAACAGCCGCATCCGAAGCTCCAGCCATATCTCAGAATAAGAGAAACAGGCGCAGAGGGCACGTTAGAAGAAAGCTAAAAAAAAATGAGGTACAGGAAATGACGAAGTCTACCGACTTATAAAGACAATGGAGCGGTGCACTGAAGAGTCGCAGCAAGCAAACGTCCAATCAAGGAAACGTTTCACCTTCGCGACCCTTCGACAGGACTCCACATTAAAAGACGCGACTCTCAGGACAGAAACCGAGTATACGCAAACATCGAGAAATACTAAACGGCCCCCTTGGGCAAACAACGGTTCAAATATTACAAGCCACGTGTCCAAGTCTTGCAATAAATAAAAAAGAGAGAGAGGAGGGGAGAGGAAAGCAGATAACGAAGAGGACTAAGGCTGTTGGATCGCCTCGTTTCAGCGCTCGCCCCATCAGGAACGACGCTCGCCTCGCCCTCTGTAGCAACTCCCTCTCTCGCCCCCTCGACCAATTCCCCCCCGCGTCTTCAGCAGCCCCCTCCGCCGATGCATCTTCCCCAGCAGGGTTTGGCTGATCGTCCTCCCCAGCGACCGGGACGGGAAGATCCTCCTCCTGATTCCCCCCCGCATCTTCCGCCGGCGCTAAGTCCTGCGCCTCGCCCCCTGGTACGATCGTCACAGTGACCGGAGCAGGAATTTCAGTCGAACGCGTTCGCTTGCGCCCGAAGATCACGGCTGCCTTAAAATCACCCCTCGTAAAAGTCGGGTCAGGCATCCCAGCGATCGTACTCTCCAACTCCTCCACTTTGCGGCCAAGGTCACTCTTCACATGAGAAGGCACCACCATCTGACCATCGCCCTCAAGCGCCTCCAAAACCCTTAGCGTGCCAGAGACCTGTTCCAGCTGCATCTCGAAGAACCTACGATTTTCCATCTGCTGAAAGCATTCGCGCATCTTGTCCAAGCAGGCCTGGAAACGCCCCATAAGCTCTTCCGTCGTCTTCTGGCGTGCGACCAGCCCCTTTTCATCTCGAGCCGCCCTCAGCCTCGCCGTCTCTGACGCATGAACTTTTTCCAGCTCCCGCAGCTGCGTCTCCAGCGACGTCCGCTGCATGATAGACTCGCCCATCTTTTCCTCGAAGTCAGCTTGATAAGCGGCCAACTCGTCCGCCGACTGCGCGCTGCACTCCTTCTCCTTCTTCAACGCCTCCCGCTCCTTCTTCAGCGCCTCCTGCAACCTTCGCACCTCGGCCCCGGAACCCTCCTTCCTCGCGGCCTTTAGTTGCCGGTCATAGTATTGCACCAACTGGTTCGTGGCGTCGGCAGCCTAGAACGATCGAGAACAAGTATAACGCAGCAAAAGCATCAGTCGGACGTAAAAAGAAGAAAAAATAGAAGGCCTCAACAACATTAACACAGAAATTATGAAAAACTCATACCGAGAAGTGACTCTGTGCCACCGATTCATAGAGATCGGTCCGCACAAGTTCGGTCGGCTCAATCAACGACGAGGAGTCCCGCTGAAGATAGCGAAAGAGGTCGACGCATGCCGCCTTGCTCTGAAGCATCGAACGGTCCGTCCGATTATATTGCGAACGGAACGAATGATCAACCCCTGTAGGTGGGTCAACACGGCCTCGCTTCGAGGAGTCCGCTTCATTTCCACGACGAGCCTCCGGGGCGACCCGCTTCTTCGAAGGCGTCACCTCCAGCGGTTGCCCCACTTTCTCCTTGTCTTTCCTCTGAACGGGCTGAAGTGACCCCGCCCGTGTCGCCTCGACCTCCCCTCGCTCATCCTCCCACCCCGTCGGAGGATGCAAATCCCTCAGCGACTTCCCCCCAGTCGTCGGACGATCAGCCGACTTCCCCTTGGCGCTAGTTCGGTACTGAAGATGCCCCAAGATGTCCGGCATATTTGACTTCCTCGTCATCTTCCCTCGTCCCCTAGATGCTGAAACAAGGGCTAACGACTCAGCAAAAAAAAAAAAAAAAAAAAAAATAGGGAGACCGACCAACCTCCTTTGCGTCGCTCCGACCTAGCCTGAGACACCTCCTTGCTTTCCTTTGGCCACTCGATCGCCGACTTACGTTTCAGCTTCTCAACGTCCTCGCAAAAGTTCGGTGGGAACGCCTTTATCTTCAGGATGCGATCTACAACACGGCAAAATTAACCCAGTCAAGGAAAAGCGAAGGACGACTCAATAAGCAAGCAAGAGAACAAAAGCTAGATCTACCAGGGAAACGATTCCAACGAGAAAACAAAGTCATAGAAGGATCCTCGACGGACGCCTCATCAATTTTGACATAAAAATAATATTTTTCCCAGCAGGAAAACTTTTCCTTCCCCAGAACGATCTTATGTTTCGGTAGAGCGCTCACGTAGCGAAGGCAGTCCTTGTTCCTCACCTTCGCGATAGTGGTCAACTCCTCGAAGAAGTGGTAACTCATCTTCACCCGACACTTGTCGGCCAAGATGGCAAGGCCCATGGCATTACGGACCGCTGAAGGAGCAAGTTGCGACAGCGCCATCTGACGCTCAGAGCAGTACTGAAGCAGAAAGCTGGGGATCGGAAATCTGAGTCCGCAATCGAAGAAATACGACTCATACACACACATATAGCCACGGGGCGGGGCCCATGGCCGATCCTCAGACGACGGGGAAACCAGCGAGATACCACTCGACGTGTGGTTCAGGCCGAGAATCTCTTCCAGAGCCAAACGGTCCGACCTCGACGGACCAATGTATCCAAGATAATCCCCCGGACCGACGTACTGACCGAGAGGAGTAGACGAAGCCTCGACCTCCTCAGAAGACGAGGAAGAACCCTCTGATTCATTGGCCGAACTGTCTGAGTCCCTGTCCACGAGGTGAGGGACCTCGATCGTCGGACGAGACAAGCTAGGTCCCGCACCATCACCGCGAGACAACTCCTCCCTCCTCATCAGTTCGTCGGAAAGAGAAGCGGCGCTCACAGGCGAGACCGGGGAGACCGAAGGAGAACTGGGGATAACCACGGGAGAGCGACCCCGGATAGAATCCTCCGACCCACTAGGGGTACGACCCCTTATGAACTCGTCCAGCGACCCAGCAGGTGAGTTGGAGTTTAAAGACATTATACGATGAAAGAAGTAAAAGCGCAAGACGTTCACAGAAAAGATGCAGCGAGCAAAATACAAAGCAAGATAGAGAGAGAAGTTACCTTTCAGGATGGAAGAGAAAATGAAAGTGCGTTACCCCGAACGAGTATTTATAAGGGGAAGGGAAGCCAAAGCGACAGGAAGCCACGTCCTCCGAAAAGGTCGCGTCAAGCGCAACCGTTCCCGCGCATCCGAGACAAATCGAGGAAACCCTAGAGCAAGAGAAAGGGCGATCTCAGGACAAAAAGAAAAAAGGGTCTTCCGTGTGCGGCCCAAGAAAAGGGGGGGGGGGCCATTGTTGGGTATGGGCTTCGCCCTTCCCCTCCAAAAAGCCCACCACACGAATCCGGCCCAGCCATTGAACCAGCGCCTCGATAAGCGACGAAGGGTAGATCCGACGTTTACCCCTCGTCCCGACCTAAGTACGGAATTACCCTTGTAAACCCCTATAAAAAGGGTGTTAGTGAACAGTGTAGAGGGATCCAGATTTTTTGGGAGAAACACCCTTCGATTTAGAAACATAGAGCGAGCAAGACAGCTGTAAGCCGAACCACGTTCGCCTCGTCTTGGATCTACTTTCCTAAGTCGACCCTACCTGTAAAAGAGCAACACGCTCGACCCAGATTGTATTGCGATCATTACATCAATATAACGTCGTCCGACGACCATTCTATTTATACTGCCTTTCTACTTTCTCATTATTGTTATTTGTTTGATTGGACCCCCACCATCAACATGCAATGTCACATGAACTTCGTATTCGTATGTCGACATCACTGAGTTCTCTTTTTATAATAATTAGGATACTGTTCGGATACAAACAACGGTATGTGATATGTGGCTGATTGTGTATTTAGCCCTGTTTACTTTATTTTCTCTTGTTTCTTTAAGAAGAAAAAAATAGTGTTTCTTTTAATTTTGTCTAAAAGAATAGTATTTCTTACTAAGAAAAAGAATTGTCAACACCATGCATTCTACTGGTTTTGAATCTGGATGGTAATAGAATCCACATTTATGTAAATGTTATAATAATTTCTAGTACAAATTTTGTTTAAATTAAAGTACTAATTCAACAGGACTAAATGTCAGACAAGTTAACCACATACATCAACCATATAATCTAAAATTGTTTGTCTGTATATCAGTCGCTAAGTAAACCATTTCTAATCACACGAATAGATTTTTCTAGATTTGAGTTCAGGTACAATTTGGTGTGTCATAAGTTACATAGCGCACCAGTCTCTATCTAAAATGTTTGCTATTTTATTTAATTAATTATTATTGTCATTATTTCAACACAGCTCACTTTCTCTGTAGAAAAGCTGCATCTGAAATGGTGTGGGGGAGAAAAAGAGAAGCACTTTTGGCCATAGAGTACTACACTATTCACATTACATACATCACTCTTTTTTTTTTTCTCTCTTTCTAATATACATTTATAATTTTATATATTAAAATATCATATTACATTGCTTCCGAAATTGGCCCATTGTGATTTATTGTTGTGACCCCTCATGGGTTCCTTTTATTTCCCCTTTTTCACTAACAAATAAAATATTGAACTATCGTGTTCATAAGCTGGACCTTACGTGTGTTTATAGGATCTGCATTGACTATATATCTATATGAAGCATGGTTATTTAAGCTCAACTTGGACGAATAGTTTCCACTTTCCTTAACTACATTCTTAGATATTGAAAGAATCTAAGGAAAAATCCAAAATTGAAACGTGGCTAGGGTTAACTACGTGGGTCGTGTCTAATCCGTTGTTCCATTATGCTATGTGACGGTTTCTCCATTTATTTTAGAGTTTGCAAACATATTGTAGGTCTTGTGAAAAGAGTTAACCGCAAAGACCGGTTTATAGTGTAATTAATTAGATCACAAACCATATACCAACCGTGAATTATATTTATAATGCCATATACTTCATTATTGATTTCGATGGAGACAGAAATATCAACTTAATGTTAATATAGTATAGTTACTAAGATCTCATAGTTTGATCTCGCTTGGACGGGATGGTTCAACACTTAATTTTGTAGGAGCTTCGGCCTAATCAAAAAAAAACATATAAAATAAATAAATAAATATGACACCTACGTTATTCTTACTACACCATCTTAAACTTTGGTTAACAATCAGAAATTTAGAAGCTAAAGAATTAGAAGTTTTTAGTTTGTTTGTCACTAAGCTATGATGCATTGAAGAGAGAGAGAGAGAAGAATGAGAAGGGAACCAATAATAGTGAATAGAATGGCCTCCACACTCTTCCACTTCCTTTGACTGCTCTCTCTGCCTCCTTTGACCACTTTCTCTCTCACTTAAACGCTTCCCCTACGCGCCTCTCTCCTGCTCATTCATCTCACGCTCCTCATCACAGCTTCTTTTCTTAATTGCATGATTAGGTCCATCATTAGCTTTCCACGTCGTTCTAAGTCTTTTTGGTTTCACCCATGTTATTGACTGGCATAAAATTTACGTGTATGTATCCGTTTAAGGCTCCATATTTTTCAAATTTGATCTCAAATTGTCTAAATCAATTGGATCACTCTCCATATATATGGGTCTTCAAGATTCATATATACGTCAAGAAAGCATACATACATAAGTTAACTTGATAATAAGTAACAAAAGGTACGGTTTTGACCTAATTAAACAAGAAATTACTGTTGGTGTAGTTTATTTTGTATAGGAACATATAATATTCATAACCATATATATTATGAATCGAAATGTAATCTTAAACTCATTATCTCGGAACATATTGCATTCTTGTGATATGAAAGTCCACAGTTTAACTATGTATATGAATCAACTATATATCACATTTCAATAATATTGCATGAATCAACAATTTACCTAAAAACATTGAGAGTACTGATGGAAACCAAGATTAATAAAAACTTCAATATCAATTTATGTACTCGGATGATCATCACTCTCCACGATAAATCACTTCCCTAATCAAATTAACTACATAATTATTTAAGTTATAATGGTGGACCTCCTTGATGCTGATTATTATGGCGAGAAGACGAAGAAGAAGAAGCCAAAGCGAAAATGGAGCTCGCTAGTTTATTAATGGCTTCCACTAACCCATTCATGCCTTCTCTGTTTATCTCAACATTTGATTCTTCGATCTTTAATCTCCTCTCTTGTACACTCATCACTTCCTTGTGTCTCCGATCTTGTCTCTCCTCACTCTCCCTTATCGCGTTTGCGATCACAGACACACTTCTGGATAACGCGGCTGCCACTGTCGTCTCTTCATTACTGCGTCTAGCCTCCTCAGCTTCTAAACCGCCGCCGCTGGGACCGGTGGTTGTGGTCGGCATTGTTCTCCTTCGCTTCGCCGGAGATGTGTCTGAATACTCACTTGTATCAGAATCTGAGCTACTACTATCCTTCTTCAAAAAGTTATTAAACATAGTCCGATCGAACCAAATACTTGTTAATACCATAATGTAATGTAATAATTCAAATTAAATACTAGTTAATATCAAAAATAAAAGATAACTAATGTATGATCATTTGTTTTTATTAATATTTGCATTAGTAAATAAGAGTTGTATATATCAAACAAAAGAATAATTAAGATTAGCTTTATACATCAAAAGAGTTGATTTAAATTGTATATTATAGTTTTGTTTATTTTTCATGTTTAATCAGACTAATTGACATAAATTACAAAGTGGGTTTTTCTTGAAATGTCAGATTTTAAACAATTCTCAAATAATAAAAACTTAACTAAGAGCAATATTGCTAGAAGTTAAGAAGAGAGAGAAAGAAGGTACCTACTGTGGGCAGTATAGGCTGAGCCTGAAAAGAAGGCGGTGGAGGCGGTGGCAGTAATAGTGGTCGTGGTAACGGCTGCTGCGGCGGTGGCGGAGGGAGAGATACTATAACCGGAGGAGGAGGCTGAATGATTTGATGTACTTTAGTTGGAACAACAAATCCTAAACCTTGTTGTATCACTTTTTGTATTTGTCCACCGCCCGAACCATTTCCACTTCCAATAGCGGCAGCAGCAGCCGCAACTGCAGCGGTGGAAGAAGGCAGCGTTTTACTCTCAACCACTTCAAACAAAGCTTGGTATGTTTGAGGTAACATGTTACTTGGTAAGTTTCTCTCTTTCCTCTCACTCTTCTCCATCTTCCAGTACGACGCCGTTCCCGCAGCTGCAGCAGCTGAAGATGAAGAAGACTCTCCGGCGGCAAAAGACGATTCTACCCTTCGTCTCTCATACTCTCTGACCTTTTTGTAATCTCTCATGAGATTATCCCATTTGTCATTGCACTGATTCTGACTCCTCATACAACCTTTTCTCCAACAGTAATCTTCTATCCACTTCCACCGTAGCTCCGCCGGTTTATTACTACTACTACGGCTATCTTGTTGTTGCTCCGGCGGTGGAAGGCCGATGGACCGTCGCATCCGTCTCTCATCATCCATCTTCTTGGCCTCAATGAGCACCATTGTTTCATTCAGTGTCCAATTCCCTTTTCTGTACTCTCTCATCATGGCCAATCCACCACTTTGGTCAGCCATGTTTTCTTGAAATAATCTTGAAAATCAAGAACTAGAGAGAGAACGGGAGAGAGAGAGGCTTTTGGTAGGTGTTGGAGAAAGGGGGAGAAGAAAGGGATTGTCTTGAGGTGGGGATAGGTGTAGTGTCATGTGTGTTTAAGTTTTGGGGATAGTTGATTTTTTTTTTTTTTTATGTTTTTCATGTGGGTGTGTGATTGAGAAGACTGGTCAAAATCTTTTTGTTGTAGTACTAAGATTGTCACCAAGTGCAATAAAAGGACAAGTATTGCAAAATTGGGAGCCAAGTGAAAAGAAAACTAAGTAGTGTAACCCATTCATTCATTAATATATTTTTTAAAATTTTTTTTGGCAACATTCATTCATTCATTATTTTTAAAAATTGACAATTTTCTCTTATTTTATTTTTGTTTGTCTATAAAAAGTTCATTCATTCATTCATGCCTCTCTTTATTTCTTTGGGGACAGGAAATCTTAGGTGAATCTAGCATTTCTAATTATGTACACAATTTCAAATGGGTGGAGTAAATGGGTCAATGTTTCATAAAATCTACTTCCCTAATTTTTTATAAATAATTTTATGGTAAAAAAATGTGGTCTATATGTTAAGTCAGACGAAAATTTTGTAAACTAAAATCGAGAAGAACATTTATCCAATTTTTGTTGTTGTTAGGTTTTCACCTATTGCTACATAATTAAATACTATAATATTGTATGTTATGAAAGGTAAGTATAGACGTTATATATATACGACAAAATGTCAAGTATTAATCACAAATGAGAACAATGCGATTCGAAAAATTTAATTAGTTTAGGACCACAAGTATTTCATTAAACGGTCTCGTTCAACAAGGCAAATGCATGAGTGATGTATCTGTTTCCAAACTTATAAGAAATTGGAAGATTTTGGAGGCATCCTATGTAGATCTCGTTTCCATTCCAGTAAAACAAATAAAGGGAGATATATACTTTTTCAAACTTAGAAAAGCTATTGGCTTTGAATGATTGCTTCTCATACTTTCTCTTTTAAAAATGGATTGATTTACGAATCTCTAACTCATGTGCACGAGCTATAAGTAGAATAATTACTTCTTTAAAATGTATTTGCCTTCAATATATACACTATGAATCTTATTCATGCGCATGTATCTTTGTAGAATACGTGAATGCTTAATTTTCCTATATATATAATTGTATTCCGATCCAATCGGAGTCTTGGATAAGGATTTAGAGTAAAACAGGGAAAATATTTCTTGTTAGAGGTTTCTTATACAAAAGGATGTCTTTAGATATATACAAGTTCCTCGGATTAAAAATTTCATAACTTTAAAAATTTGTAAGTTATTTTGAACATAATTAAATTCTCATTTTTTACCCTTTTCGTAATTGGGAGATCTTACATCAAATTTCAACTAATTTTCTTGTATATATGTAATCATGACATAAATTTATAATAACAAAAGATGCGTTTAACGCAAACCATTATATAAATTCCAATGATTTCTAGCTAGAACCTAACTATTTATAAGTATTATTTTCTTGGTTAAAATTTTATATTATGTGAATACTAAATATATGACTTTTTATATAACATATTAGTTTTTCAAAGTAACAGATGTTGCAATCCGTTGCATGGTACACGTAATAACTTCTTAGCTCTATTGAAAAAATACACTCTTATTCGGAAACGGAAAAAATATCATTTTCTCAAAAATCTCAGCAACAAAAGAATAGATAAACTAATATATATATATATATATATATAAATACATAATAATTTGTGTACATTACGTAAATTGCATTGCATGGCGAGGGATATTATTGCATCCCATATGGAAAATACAAACAGTTCATCATTGTCTGCAAAATAATACATAAACAATCAAGCTCCCATGTTACAAATCTACGTTACAGATGTATAAGTCTTTCAAAGAAGGTCTCAAAACAAATGATTTCTTAGAAAATATAATAAATACGAAAATACTGGAAAATGTAATTTTTGGAATATAATTATGCTCGAAACAAAATTTTCAAATATTTGTATTTTTAATTGAATTTTAAATAGTTTAAGACGATTTTCATGAATGTGTGTGAGTGTTTTATACCTATATATATATATATATATCTATATTTATAAGTGTGCCTCACTTCAAAGTAACAAAGTCGATGACATATATAATAAATAAAGAAAAGTGTAATGTAAACAAGTAGAGGATCTATAGAAACTTGCATGGAGGGAGTGGATTGAATCATATATACTTCTGCATGCATGGATCTTGTATGCTTTTTGTAAAGATCATATCTCTTAAACCTTCAAAGTTTATTTACTTTAAATAAATAAATCCAATTTAGTATCAAAAGCATATATGAATCAATAACAAGACCGACGTTACATCCTTAACAATCATTAAAATGCTATGTCTTTATTTCTCTCTCTTCTTATTTATATTTGTTTGATGGTTGACACTTGACATGCATGCCACTATAATTAGTCACGTCAAAACATTGAAACCCTAAGGTAAAAGTTTATCTTTCAAAATATTAAAATGATTACTTTTTTTGTCATGTTATGATCAAGCTATTTATATTTTTGTTCTTTACAAAGTACTGCGAAATATGAAATCAAAATCTATCACAACAAAAAACAAAAAATCGAAATCTATCAACTGCAAAACAGTATTTACAAGAAATTGGTGTTTCCAATAGTCATGACTCACGATCCTAAATTCCTAATAATATACATAAATCAAAATATACAGTTGCTAGATAGTGCGATTTATATATTTATATAATATATAGTAAGTGCATAAAATATCTTCACTTGAATAATAATATGAATTTTGGTTTTAAATGGTGTAAAGTATTCCGCGGTAGGAAGTCGAGAGAACATGAAAACAATTTAGTGCATTTAATATAAAACAAGCGTATCAGCATATTAATATTTGAATAGAGTTGTATGTTTCATTTCCACTAGACGGATGCATAATTCAAATCTTGGTTTATGTCTAACTGATTCAAGTTACTCAGTTTTGGACTTCCACCAATGCTTTATCCCATAATAGGTTTCTACGATTTGCTCATTTCTAAGATTTCTCGAACGGTTCGACGATATAGTTCACTTGATACTAACAAAAAAAATCAAATTATGGTGAAGTTGATTACAAAAGAAAACGAATATGTGGAACTTGACGCGATGGTGAAAAAAACGTAAATACTTTTATTATATATTTCTTCTATGGTAACTGTAAAAAATAAAAAAGTTTATAACAGTTTAACCTTAATAATAAATTTTGATATGTAAATTAAGATCTAACAATTTTGTTTTGCATTTCCAGTATAAATCATCCAAAAAATAAATATGATACCATAAAACATTTGATATCGTCTCCAATTTTGTTTCGAAAATTGTATTTTTGATATCAAGAGCAAGCATCAATGAAACACTTTTAAAATATGGTTTATAGACAATGCGTTGTACCTTCGTATTTTTGATCGAACCAATTTGTTTTGGTAACTATTAAACTGGATTTGCTATCCATTGTGAATTAAGTAGAAAAAAATTTCTTAAGAAAAATGGTAACTATTACGGTGTTAAATGAATGATTTGGTGATTAATTAGATTTAAATTTATATGGTTAGAAACTTTGAATGGATTAATGCGGGTGGAGAGGACAACGTGGTATTTTGAGTCTTGTAGCGAAATTATGAGAGAAAAAAAGGATTCATATATGAAGAATAAACGAAAAACAAAAGTCCATTTCGTCCTTTAAGACAGGACACTGAAAAGCCTGCGACGCCACGTCAGCGTCTCCCTTTTTCCAAGTAATTTAATAGTGTGCCAGCTAGGACCCCAAGTTTTCGCTTTGACCAATCACTTTTGTAGATTTGCAATGCGTTTAAAAAGAACATATTTTTGCAACAATGTAACGATTTTACTGTTGGTTTATTTTCGGTTTTTCGCTTAGGGCTTGATTGGTAAAACTTATACTAGAGATGTAGCATGACATAACATAAGCATGAAGGTAGTAGAGTTGTGAGCTATTTTATATTAATGTGATATATGTGATTGGTATAGCTTTAAGCATTTAGACATAAATTTACAAGATTAGACATGTTTATACACGCGACTTTTGTTGTTGTATTAAATTAATGAGAGTAAAACTGTAATTTTACAATTTTTAAGGTTTTATGCTTAGGAAAACCTCTTTTTAAAAGTATTTGACTATTGAGCATTTAGAACTCTTTATGCTCTCTTTTATGCTCATCTAATAAAATATAATTGACATTTAAAAAACATTATACCCACTTATATGCTCTACCAATCAAACCCTTAGGTGAAGTGATATCACAAAAAAAGATAGTATTTACAAAAAAATATGTATTATTTTGTCATCCGAAAACCTAAGAACGTCTTCATTGGTTAAGATATCACAATGGTTTCTAAAATATATATATATATATATATATATTAGTATAATACAATTATAAAATCAAAATTTAATTTTAAAATCAAAATTAAACCAATGTATAACAAACAAGTGTCCTATGAATTTTTTATTAAGATTTCATGGGTTCTTATTTGATAACTCCTCCTCGCTCTCTATCCTACCTTTCTATAATTTTTAATTTTTATATTGTTAGAAACTCATTTAAAAACTGTCATTAAAAATGCTCTAAACTACACTGAACCAAAATATTTAAACTAGCAGTAAATTTAAAATTGTTCGATATGGATATTCGGATCCAAAGAACAGTTAAAGTTTGTGTGAAAGGGGAGAGTGGACGTTGTTCGTCATAAAAACGTCTTCAATGATGGATTTTTGGTAAGTTTGGATATAGGCAGTTACTAGTTAGTATGATGGAAAGCAAACTTAACTCAACGTCTTTGAGAGTTTAGGGTTTGGTCATTTCTTTCAACCTCTCGTTGTAGTTGTAAATTTGTGGGACAATCACATATTCACATGGTCGGCGGCTCCAAAATAACAAATGAAAAACTAGTTTTCCACATATCTTCGACGCTCAAATCAGAATGAGACAATATGAATGATCGGAGGACCAATATATCAGGAGAATGGAATAGTAAGTTTATGCTTCGTCAAGAAGTGATCGAATACCCAACATAATGTTTGAAAGGGGTTTAAAGTTGAACAAGTTACCACTGATTAGAGGGCTCTCTAAAGGGCTTTTGGAATATGGGCTTAGCCCATTTAGTAATATTGATAAACATGAATCGAATTTGTTTCTTTTTTTTTCTGTTTAATTTAAAATTGTTTGTTTATCAAATACAGTAATTGAACCAATTCGTTTGTTTGGTTTTACTAGTTTTCGTTTTGTTTTGCTTTGGATTTAAATTTATAGGAAAATAATTATTCAGCTTACCAAAACATTCAGATCAAACTCAGTTTTTAATAGTTTGATAAAAGCGAGTTGGATGATCATGCTTGAGACCATAAAGCTATTTTCCAGTAAATGGTTTATCAGTCGGTTTACTTCATTATTACTAGCCCGATAACAAAACTAAACTAAACATCAATGTATGTAAAAGATATTTTATAATGTTCGAATAATTATTTGGTAATTCTTGCTGCCCCCATTAAAATTGGACACTAGGTCCCCAAATGTTGGGCATGCCTTTATATGTTTTTACTTTTTATGACCAAAAAGTGTGATAAACCCTCATGGGTCCCAAACTTCCTTAAACCATAATCATAAATATGTTGATCAGAATATAGTAAAAACGAAATTTACGAATACATCCTAAATGTTAACATGTTTATATGTAAATATACAATTTAACTAAGTCACTAAATAATTTGTGATGTTTTTCACTAATATAGACATTGTAAAATTACGATCACGTTCGTAAGACCAAATATGAACAATTAATCGACTTGTCACATATTGTAATACGTATGGGTGTGGGCTATAACTCATCCAAAGATAGGTATATACTTTTCTTCGCATTCAAGTAAATAAAAGCATCATACTAATATATAATTGTTGTCATCTGAAAATATCTGAACAGTTTATTTCAAAACATATATACGCAGTTCAAATGTTGATCCACGATGCAAACCAGTGTCCAATAACAACCTTCTAGGTTCAAGTAAAACACTGATACATTGCACTAGATGTTTAACCATCAATTTTTCAAAAGTAATTAATTAACATCTCAAGATTATTTTTCGTATATTTATACATGAATATGAAAAAATTTCGTATACGCTTTCGACCATGTTAAATTTGGCCAACACATGATGTTTTATCTTGTATTCTTTTTTTGTTAAACCACGACAAGTCCGGAGTTTCTAGCCCATAATCACCTTTACTACAGGGAGCCAACCTTTAGTTTATTCTGATTAAAAAATGCTTCTTCATCCCAAAGAGGGTTGAACCAAAGAGGGTACAAGAGAACAATTCTCTTGTATTACCGGTAGGCCACCACCTACTTATTTTTAGTAAATTCAAATTTTCTAAATCGATAAGACGCTATATGGCTGTCAAATCTAAAACTCAAAGTTACATTTGTAAGCAAAATATGATACAATTTAAATATAAGAATGCATGCAGGAAAAATATATGAATGTTCCTCGGATGAATAATGGATACTGGACGATAACAAATGATTAATTAAAAAAGCTAGGTAAATATGTATAGCGTTATGGCACCTTAATAGTTAATTGTACTCGACAAGACGTGAAAGTAATTCTTTGACCAAAAAAAAAAAAGTGACAGTAAAAAAAGATATGTACATGCATTGTCGTCGATCTTATCGTATCTTCTTTAATTTCTTGCTCAAGATTACAACATATTTGTCGGCTCGACCACAATAATTCCTCAGATAAACAATTAATATTATCTTTGTATTTTTATAAACCCCAATGATTTGCATTGTTTGAATATTAATGATTTGGTAAAATTGACTTAAGTTTAAGTATCCGAGTACTATATAGAGATTCACACAACAAATAGTAGCTTCAAAATTGCATATTTATAATACGTACATCTATATACTTTCTTTTACCTTGATATTCTATTACATTTTCTATTATCTTTGTTTATTTCATATATAGGTTAAAAATGTTAATTGTAATATCCGAATTTTAAACATACGGTAACGTATGTGAGGATTATTAATAATTTACGTATATCACTGAAATACAATTATTTATTCTTAAAAATTATGATTTTTTTACAAATTTTATTAAAACTGACTTGGTGCAATTGATACAAGATTTCAATATATAGTAAATGAAAAACAAATACAAAGAAGTATTCTGTGCCGATACAAAAGATCATAAGTCGATAAATTTTTGAACTTTCTAAAATAGTAAAGTGACATTTAGATAAACGATACGATCTGATGAATCCCCATATAGCAATAATGTGATTATGAAGAATGATTTAACTGCTCAAATCATGCATCATATCTCTCATACCATATGAGAATTAACACATTATTAGTCTCTCAATTTCCTGTTTTCTAGTCAGTTTTGTAGTTTCAATCTAATTTGTATATATATGTTGAAAAAGTTTCGTAGTTTTAATCTAATTTTATATGTTGAAAAAGTTTCAAGACGACATCCCTAAATTTTGAAAATTTACTTACTTCACATATCATACAGTATAAAAACGTTCAATTTTTTCCTTATTCAAGGCTTTGAGTGAAGCCGATTTTTGACTCTGTTATGAGAAATCCCCGAGAGACAATTTAATAAGATCACATCCTTTACACAGCAAATATATGCCTTCACTAGTTGGGGTTTCGTTTACTTTCTGTGATCAAAGCACAATTTGGACCCCAAAAAAAAACACATTTTGTTTCCTACTAAAGGCATGAGTTCACGAGTCCAACATATGAAAACTATTTAGAAAAGAAAATATCATATTCCAACGATATATACGTGCGCAACTATAATTTTTATTTATATGTCATGTGTATTATATATATATGAATAAGTACATTATCCTTAATTAGTTCCTTTATCAAACTGATCAGTGTGCTATTTTTTTTTAAATTGGATTTACGTTTTAAGAAAATACTTAAATGTTTTATTGTTGGTATTCTTTTTCTATTTCCTAAAAAAAGATTTTATCATTCCTAATTTTTCTTAGTAATATTTTTAAAACTTTTTTACCTAGTGGAGTATCTAATCTAGTATATTTAGTATGCTGACCTAATCATTGGGGTAATTACTTTCTTGAATTGGGTTTATGTTGAAAAACTGAAAGTTTGACAATTTCAATTTCATTTTCATTATTGTTGATATATTTATCATTTTTCTTATGCTTAAACGACAAGGCACTAAACTCTCCATGATGTAACCCTCCAACAATTATGTTTCCAAATTCCCCATTGCGGTCACCAAAAGCTAACTTTACTTCTTCTATTTATCTCAATACTGAAAAGAGAAGAAACAAAAAAAAAAACTCCCAAAAGATTCCACTTACCTTCAAATATATTTGGACATATCTTCGGTAATACTGAGAAAAATAAAAGTAGCTGGCGTTAAGGATTTGGAAGTTTTGACTTAGATAGAATATTGATTCTATGATACACACACACACACACACTTTTATATATATAAATTAACTAATTTAATGACAGTCTTACCTTTACAATGAAAAAAAACAGCTTGGAACCAACAATTATTTTTTTCGTAATACATACAAAGTTATAAAAAGTTATTAGTTGAATCACATCCGGTCTTAACCTAAAAACTAACAAATCGGTGCTTTAAACATTGTTGTTTATTAAATATATGAGGACATCAATTTTAAAGAAAAAAAAATGTTGTGGAGTAGTGGTTGAGTTCAACTTTCTTGACTACAAAGAACACATTTTGAGTCTAATTTTTGTAGATTTTGATATTACTAAACTGAACGGGCCTTGTATTAAGTAATATGTGTAGGCAATTTTTTGGCGAAAGATCAAACTTTGCCAAAGCAACCTCGCCACTATGTCTAAATTAATATAAAAGAGTTTAAATAGATTAGTCGAGTTTCAATTCAGAATAAAACATTGAAATTTACTTTTTTCGAGCATGATTTTTGTATGTTTTTATGAAATATGAACTCATGATCTTCTAGCTGGGAGTAAGTAAATTTGTGCGTAATCAACAATGGTTAGAATGCCTAGAACATCAATGTAAAATTATCAACGACACTCTTTAACGCTCGAATGAAAATTTAGAGTTAGAAATAAAATTATTTTTAAAAAAAAAGTGTTTTAGGAAGAAAGTGAAGCATGGAGCTCAATCTCACATGGACACATGCATTTAATGGGACATCTAGTAATAGTCAGTTAACGATACAAACATATACTTTGTTTTCAGAAGCTTAATGAAATATGCTTGTCGACTTAAGTGTAAAGCCTTGAGGAAGGGGGTTGTATCCGAAAAAATCGAACCGATCCAAAGCATATATAGTTAGGTGATTGATTTAGTTTGGTTTTGGTTTCTTCTAAAACCCCGTTCGATTACAATAACTAAAATATGTTGGTTTCCGTTTTGTTTGGTTTAAAATCGTTTGGTTTGGGTTTCTAATTTTTTTTTATTATAATACCACTTATTTGGCAAGAATTTAATCATTTTTGGCATATTTATTTCCTCTTCTTAGTCATATATATAAACTGGATAAATAAAATTTCTCAAATTTAATTATATTTTAAAGAAATTTTTATGTTAACATGTGTTGAAGAAAAGGAAATAAAAATCTTTAATAGATGATTTAATTCATAATATCATGTTTTGCATTTAATTGATAAAATATGTTAGAATGTGCTCATAATTTCATATAATTTAAATCAAAGATGATAAAGCGTTCTAAGATAAAAATCTAATATTTTTATTTTTGATAAACCATGGAATAAAGCAAAAGTGAAACTAAACCGAATTGCATATGCTTTTTATATGATTTCATTTTTCATAAATCAATAAACCGTAAAACTAGAAAACCAAACCGTAAGCAAACCAAATTACATATGATTTTTATATATTTTCAGTTTCTATAAAACCGATAAATCATAAAACCAAACCGAAACAAATTGAGAAAATGTTGCCCACCCCCTGAAGTGTCACGAGGCCCACTTTAAGTACAATACTGATATTTATAATAGTTATTTCTCTGTCGCAGATAGTTCCATATGGGAACCTCCAAAAAGTGTCAACACAAAGAATCTAGAGCGAAAAATTTCCTGCATGATAATGTATCTACATGACATTTTCTCTATTTTTGTTCATGAAAAAAAAAAGAAAATTTACCCACAACGTATATACATCTTCTCTATAACGCAGTTAGATATCAAAAACTATATATATCATAGAATTAAATCACATATATAAGACTGCTTTTATCGTTCAAAAAATGTAAGATATCTACTAATTGCTCCAAGGTGTGGCTCACCAAAGTGTAACCAAGTTAACTAATGATTTTTAGACCATCAATTTTGTTTTTGTGTCTTTTTCAAAGAGAATTTTAATGTCTAACAAATATTCAAATTAGTATATTTCTCTCATACGCATTTGCAGAGAAGGAGAATCAAGAAAACGAAGTAGCAAACATTAACTAGTTTGATTACGACTAGGAAAAACATATAGAACAAATTTAGCGAATAATTATAGATTTATATATGCAAATACAATTTGTTATATTTTGAACTAAATTACGAGCGTTAATGCTGTCGACGAAAATTTCATTGTTAGGTAGGGACCATAATGATATGGAAGTGATCTTCTGATTAATTAATTGCTATTTAAAAATCTATGACCAATTCTTTTTAGTCAGAATTAATAATCGCTCTCAATCTAGTTTTTTAGATTTTATTTATTATTATTGATTTAAATTTCTATCAACCGAAAGAACTTTTCTTTTGAATCGCTTTATTTCTTTTTCATGCCCTTTCAACCGTCAAAGTAACGTCTCTAGTCTCTTTGTCTACTTCAATTAACAGTCTTCTACTCTCTCCTTCTTTTTTATCTTTTCTCTTTTCGTTTGAACCTCTTGCCTTGAGGAACAAAGTGTTGTGTTTAGTAAAGAGTTGTATTTAGTAAAGATATTCACACACACATATATATTGTCTGAACATTATATTATGATTTTAAATTTATGTAAATTAAAAAAAATTCATATTGTGCAGGGTAAAGCCATTTAGTTTGAATAGTTTTTATTTGATATAGTAAAATAATTTGATTGATTATAGGGAAGCTAAGGATCAGTCTCATGCTGAATACTTTGATCATGAGAGTGGCTTTTTCACTATATGTATAACTACCTTCTTGGGATGATTAAAACTATTAAGAATTTCATTTTAAAACGGTTTAGTTAGATATACTATTAACTTGGGTTGAGAGAATTAGCGAGGAACACCTTTAAGAAAAACAAAAAATAAAAATAGTAAGGAACATTAAGTCAGGGAGAGGTTACAAAAAGAAGGAATAATAATAGGTAATCAATAGGGTTGTTGCAGATGACATTCTTAATTTGACAAATTAACTACCACTGATTTCTATAATTACAGCAAGAGTTGACCTGTTGTAATAATAACACTCATGACGTATGTACAAATTATATGGCATGAGCAGTTTGCTGTTTGTACATGAGATATCGTAAAAATGACTTATTCAAGGACCCCTTATAATGATATGAATACTCTTCTTAAGTATAGTTACCCAACGGCTGTCAAAAAATCTTAAAAAGTTTAGATAGAAGTTTTAAATGGTTTTAGTGTTAACTTATATATTACTCTCAATGAATTAACGAAATACATTCAAAATAGGTTTGAAGGAAATATGTGTCCATGCATGCTCCCTCCGTGTGGAGTGTAAGTACATATGTTTCTTATCGACATTGGAGATGAAACCAAAATTGGAATGCAATCTATGTATGTTGTAGATTAAGGATTTAAAAACTTATTTAACAAAAAAATTCTTTATTGCATATACCGTGGATTCGAAATCTTAAAAAGTCACGTATGTTGTCTATTTGTAGATTGTTGAATATGGAAGGTGTGAATAATATATCATTATTGAATAACAGTTTCCAAAGAAAACGAGTAGTTACCTGCCAATGCCAATTTTTTTCTTTATTACAGACAAATCAAATTAAAGATTTGGGACTGGAGATGAAGAGATCTATTGAAACCGACACATTCGGTCCAAAAGATTTAATCTTTATTAATATGATTTAACGAATAAATAAGTTAAATACATAAATCAAGCTTTCTGGTTCGGTCACTGTTTTTTTTTTTTACGTACGAGGGCATCTCTAACCCCACTCTAAATTTTACATCAAACTCTATTTTAAAGTAAAATCTACACCAAAATCTATTTTAGAGTTATTTTATTTTCTAAGCTATAATAATTTATTTAGCAAAAAAAAATTCAAAATCTTTTAATATTTTTTTAAATATAAAATACAATTACATAAAACCATAAACTGATAATAAATAATAATAATAAAACATTAAAAAATGAAACTAAAATACATAATATAAATTTAAAACAACAAAAATTACTGATTTAATGAGTTAATAATCCGGTAAATCGCTTCCGGATCCACCCAAATTATTAAATACTGCCCAAACGAATCAGGTTGAGACGAATCTTATTGATATTGTTGTTGTTCGGCCCTTTTTCGATAAATCTTTGTTTGTTCACTTTGAACATATGCACGAAGATTTGGATCCGGTATCGAGTTCAAGTCTTGAATAAAAATTTATTTTCTTCTTTAAATTAATTCAATGCGTAGTTCTTATTTTGAATCTCCAAATGGTGTTATCTTTGTGCATTTGTCTTCTTTTAATTGCTCCAAAAGTAGTTTATTTCATTCTATTCCAAAAATAATTTATTTTTGTTTTATTATTTTTATGGTTAATTTTAAATATTTTCATAATTTTAGAAGTTTTGAAAGAAAAAAAAATCAATGAGTTAATTTTAAAGTTTTATAAATAAAATATATTATTTAGCAATAAGTAACAAAATAAAAAATAAGAATATACTTAGAATATTTTTTTAGAGTAGAAAATAGAGTAATACATTGGAGAGAAATCCAACTCTATTTTAGAGTAAAAATAGTGCAATACATTGGAGATGCTCTGAGATCATAAATACATTGGAGATGCCTGAGATCATCAAATATGGAGTAAATCTTAAAAATTTATTTTTCCATTATACAAAGACTAATTTAACTCATTAGTGAACTTTAATTTGTCGATAAACCAATAAGAATGATGGAAAACGGCAAAAGCTATAAGTGGTTATTGAAAGAGTCGAGACTGTTGAAGTTTGTCGGAAAGACACTCCACCATTTATATAAATACAAATCTTATCACTAGTGGAAACTGTCGAGTGTGGAGTTCTCTTTTTCCTTCTATTAAAACAATATTATCTTTCTATATTCTTCCAAAATTATTTTGGATTTTTCTTTCTTTTTATTTCTTATTGACATGAAAATTTTTGGAGTCTTCTTCTGTAGTTGGAGTCTTCTTCTATTAAAACAATATTATGAGAGAAAGGGCCGATTTATTGACTATGTTACTTATTGAATTCATATACAAAATTAACACAAAAACGATTAAGAAGAAAAGTACAAAACGACGTCATTTTGTGTTAGTGTTGATTGTTGAATATGTATTTGATCTCGAAAGCTGTGGGCGTCTTCTTTTCTAAGTTCTTTTTATCTTTATTTTGTCCTTTTCTACGGAAAAAAATAGCGTGCACTGTATTGTTTCTTTCAAATTCGGTTTTTGGCTAGTGATGACGAGACATATTGTTGCCCCCATTATGGTTTTTGTGTTTATTTTAAGGTTGCTTTCCTCTTTATATTTTGTGACCTTGTATATACACAGTAAATATATGTTTACAAGATAAAAAAAAAATTGTATGGATAACCTTAATAAATGTGAACGTTTAAAGAAAATCTTGATATGGTAACATAATGACAATACAAACTTTTTTTAGATAAATGAATTTTTTTTAGTTTTATAAATTTTTTAGTTGTTATATATTAAAAAATAGTTGTTATTTAAAAAAATTGCACACGAAATTTAACATATCATTTTATTGATAATTACTGTTAGAAATACTTTAGGTTATATTTGTATAGATATCGCAGATTGGACCAACCTTTCATTTAAGGTTCGTCATTATCAATAAAATGCACACAAAAATGTGGCAGTAAAATAAAACAAAACATGATTTAATTTCTTATGATCAAAATATAAAAATGTCTAGCCTAATAAGTGTTCCAATACTTTTTGATTTGTGTGGAAAAATATCGATTTCATGTTTTAAAATGTAAACAAACATATTTTTTTGCCATTTAAGAAAATAACAATAAGTATGCCTACATTTTCGTAAGAATACTCATGTATGTCAGTTCTTACATGCATGTATTGTCTATTATTTTTGCTAAAGGTTATGATCAAACTTCCAAATGTTATTATCTACTCTAATTCCTTAAAGTTGCTTCCAAGAATTACGTATTTTACCCTTCTCCAAGATTTTTAAGCAATGGAAAATTAAGTTTTTATTTGCTATAAAAGGAGGATTTTGATTTTTTTTTTTTTTTAATATTCGCTTTCTATGCAAATTGAGGGACCACGAAGAAAGTTGTGAGAATCTCAATACACAAAAGAAATAGAAACAATGATTACATGCACAAGCACGAGTCCATAAATTTCCTAATCCTATACATATATTATATACAGTACAAATTTTCATTAAGAGATGTAACATTCAAAAGAGAAAAAAACCTCCTTTAGCTCTCTACAAAAAATAAGCAGAATATATTCATAAGTTATTATGTATAGAAAGAACTCCAATATTGAAGTGTAGCGGGTCTCGATTCAAAACCAATTGCCATGAATAAACTGATCTATATTATTATTTATATATCATTTGAATTTTCTTTGTTTTATTTTAGGTTTTGTAATTTGGTAAAATTAAAGACAAGAAAATTAAAGAAAAAAAATCAAAAGTATAAAGGATATTAAAGACCAATGAGAATATATAAAAACAAATAGTATTTGGCGCCAAAGTGGTCGTGTCACACTGTCACGTGATGTTAATTAGCCTATTAGGTTTTAGGACCAGAGAAAATCTTAAGTGTTTTCCAAATCTCTGGGTCCCACTCTCAGATGTGCTGACTTTTTATTTTATTTTCTTGTCTTTAATCTTTGTATTTTTATAAAACTTTTAATTAATTTAACTCAGTTTTTATCACTCTATAAATCTCGACAGATCCATCACACTTCACCCTAGACCTCTCCACATCTTTCTCAACTGACGATTGAGTTTCAATCCAACGGTCCATAAAACATTTCAGAATCCAGAGGACACGTGGCGTAGCCGAGGGATGAAAGAAAGTAGCCGGAAGCAAGGAGCGGCGTCACCGTGTGCGGCGTGTAAGCTTTTGCGGCGGCGGTGCGCTCAAGATTGTGTTTTTTCGCCGTATTTCCCGGCGGATGAGCCTCAGAAATTTGCTAATGTTCATAGAGTGTTCGGTGCTAGCAACGTCAACAAGATGCTTCAGGTTCCTTCTTCTTCTTCTTCTTCTACTTTTTTTTTTTCTAGGAATAATTAAAACGTTCTTAATCATTTTTTGGTTTAGGTTAATTACGATAATTTTCTTGTTTCTTATGTTAGATGAGACATTACCATCACTTCCTAACTTTTTATTGACAACTACCACATGGTCCGACCCATTTATATTATAATAAACTTGTTTGAGGATTTTAAAACAAAACTTTTCAGTTAACATTTTAAGAATTTTGGAATATGTTAGTGATATATACAAATTGTTAGCTGATGAAGTATTTTACCCACTTTAACTTTTGTTAACTAATTGAAATGAATAAATAACTTCTTTTTTTTTTTTATATATATAACTTTTGGTAACATTTGAAATTAAAAGTCTTGCGAAATTAGGTGGTCTAATGAATGGCTAACAAAGATGTTTTAAAAACTCAACAGGAGTTACCCATCAACCAGCGAGGAGATGCAGTGAGCAGCATGGTTTACGAGGCTAATGCAAGAGTGAGGGATCCGGTTTATGGTTGCGTAGGGGCAATATCGTCCCTACAGCAACAAATCGATGTGTTGCAAGCTCAGCTAGCTCTAGCTCAAGCTGAGGTGGTGCACCTACGTGTGCGCCACTCTACTAATTTCCCAAGCCACGGATTGTGCCCGGATAGCCCGAGTAGCAGTGGCTCACCATCGTCAAAGCAAGTGAGTCCACAGGACAACAAGGGCATGTTTAGCCATATGGACATTGTGGATGAAGCCAGTTTGGGAGAGTCTATGTGGTCTTGCTAGTCAAATTCTCTCTTTTTCCTCTTCTATTTTGAGAAATTTGGATTATAATATTTAAAAAATTAGGGGTAGGAAATGAAAATGCTCTGTCTTGACTACAGAGTGAAATTATTAACATGATATAGATACATATAAATACTAAAGTATATTTATATATTATTTCTCTCTATATATATATATATGAGTATTTGTAATTTTTGTATTTCGGGGTATTTGGGATTTGGTGTAGGACTTTTTGATCATGATCCATGAGGGTTATAATGGTCATTTCCAACCGAGGAGAGAACTTTGTTATTGACCTAATGTAAATTTGTTATTTGTGAAATATATAATTATCTATATCTATATATATACAATTTTATATTTTAACTCACGGGATGTGTCACTGTGTGTGAACATATTTGATCGTTTAATGGTCACTTTATTTTTTTCCTTTAAAACTTTATTTCACAGTACGTATGGGCCGGAACTTTATTACCCAAGGTTATGGCCCATTGGTCCTTATTTCCTGATAGAAAATAGCACATCAATACATCATACTCTCACATTCACATTTTTTGATCGGTGGTTACTTAAAGACTCATGTACCGATACGATTATGGCCTTTTATCAACTACCATAGTGAAGTAGTAATTTAAAGTTGAATGTAAATGTTGCATTCACGCAAATTCAATTGTAGTAAAATTTAGTAATGGTCTTAAACCATATGACCATGCGTTATATCATGAAATTCTTCCCTGTTAGCAAGTGAGCTTCACAGAGCAAAGATATTAGGCATGATTCATTCTAAATGCGCAATTCAAAAGTTTTCGACAATGCATTGTTTTTCAATAGGTACAATGGAAAACATAGAGATTAGAGAGATAGAGAGTAACAAAGCAGAAATCAAACATCCTTAGCAATGAGATCACCATTGAGGAACTCTCTGTAGGCAGCAACGGGCCAAATGAAACCACGGAAGATGATGCGACTAGCCAAAGGAACATCGATGATGATCTCTTTCATGGCGGGTTTCTTCTCGCCACTAATAGCAATTAAGTAGCTTCTACCAACCCACCCAATCCATCCTGCAATGTAGAGGAATAGAATCCCTGGAGTAATGAACTCTCCCCAATGCCGCTGGTCTCCGTTCACTATCAAGTGCGGTAAACCGTCTGACCCGCATAGCAATCCGTACTTCCCGTAGTTGTCGAACCTAACAAACAAACAAACATTTCTTTGATATCAGTAAAAGCTCCACAAATCTTCACATTCCATAGGCACTACCACATTTGAAATATTCAGATCAATGAATCCAATTAACGTTTCAATCGACTTCGAAACTCACTAACTCACCAAGAAAAAACCATACATACTATAGCAAAAACAAGTAAAAACACTAAAATCAACGAATCAAGAAACAGAGCGAAGTCGAATCAAGAACCTGCGTTTGGTTTTCTCAATCTGAGCATTAAGAGCAAGAGCAGGAGCACTCTCAGGAGCGTAAAGCTTAAGAGAAGATTCAAGCTTCTTGATCTGTTGTTTCTCCCTCTTAGCGAACTGTTTAGATTCCTTGCAAGGAGTCAAACCAGAGATGTCAGCAACAGCTGGCATCGGAGCTGAGAGGAGGATGGAAGAGAGCGCCACAGCCGCGGAGAAAGCTTTCATGGATTGTGGTGAGGAGGATTTGTCATCAGAGCAGACGAATCTTGCGGCGGATTTAGGTACGGATTGAGTGAGAGATTTGTTAGATCTCTGGTTGAGAACCAGATTCGTTGGGATCGTCAGCGAAGACATCGCGGTTTTTTTGCTTCTTGAGAGATTTCGAATTCTAAGGGACAAGAGAGAGGGACTTATGGGTTTGTTGTGTGGGAAGAAGAAGAGCAGAGAGATGAGATTTGGATTCTTACAAAGAGATTAGTGGAGGAAGAGGAAGATAAGTAACATCTTGTGGTGATGATGTGGCGTGTTTTTATTGGTGGATAAGTAACATGTCACTGGATAAGAGATTTTCCCGCGGATTTGTTTTTGTAATGTTGTCATTTGGATATGTGGTCTACACACGACTTATCTTTTTTTTTTTCTTGTTTATGTCACTTCGGGGTTATATGATATACACAAATCAGTTATATAACATATAGTTTCTGATCAGAACGCTAAATTTACATTGTTCTCAATCAGAAACTATATGTTTTTTTTTTGTCAAGATCTTTTAATATAAATTTGAGTTCTGATTGGTCAACAACATGATAAGGGAAATGAAAATTACGGAATATTGATTTTTTTGTTCAATTATTTTTTTTCTTTGTAAATATTGTATTTTACATTCACAATTTTGACCAAAATTAAAATCAACATTTTTCCACTTATTTTTCTTTCTGAAATTCTGTTTCAATTACATTTCATTTTTTTGTTATTTACTATAATACAGGCAACAATATTATGTAAAAATGCGCATTGTAGCGGTATTACACTTATATCTTTCACTATTATTTGTGGTATGGATGGAAAATGCAATTTCACTATGTGACCACCATTTCGCTGGTTACGAATCAAACCTTATGTCTTTTGCAAGTGACTTGGCGTTTGTTTAATATATGACAACGATTTGTTTTTTTAATAAGTTCTCTTGAAATGAAATATGAAATAATCTTAGAACCTATAAAGTAATTAGGAGTTGATCTTTTTTAATAGCATGTTTCGTTAGAATTCATCATTTTCGAATACATTAATTATCAAGAATGTCCCATTGGTTTTAGGCCAACATTTTCCATATACTTTGGTCTAAATTGTTTATGAACAAATGTCTTCTTTTTGGTCTAGTTAATTCTGATATGAGATTTTGGTTGCCATAAACATTTGAGCGGTTTCTTGTAAAATTCATGTGTAAACAAATCCTTAGAAACCATACTAGCTTTCTTATTTACATATGAAAGAAATAGGAAGATACACAAATCAAGAATCACAAAGAAAACTAGAGACAACAAAAAAGATGACAGCAATTCATAACAAATAAAACAAAAGCTTCTTCCAATAGAGACACTAGCAAGAGACAGAACGTAGGACAATCAGACGTTGTGGGAATTGTCAGGCTTGGAGTGAGGAGACAATGGTGGAGACGAGGCGGCGATAGCACCGGGAGGGGGAGCAGGAGCTCCATACACCTGAGGATTTGTATAAATCTCACGACGGCCGCGAGATTTTCCTAGGAAGTAGCAGCCGAATCCAAGAAGAAGACAGAATAATATTAAAGGCAGAGATATGACCACCACCAAACCCATCGATCGATCTTGAGATTTCTCGTTTCTTGGACCTTGGTTTTGCTTTGATTCTGTATATATGTATGAGTTTCTGAGAGAGCTCTGGAAGGATCCGATTCTGTCCGCAACTTTTATGTCTTGTAAAGCTTCAAAGCTTCAACGCTTAACGTTCGAATCTGAACGGTCTTTTTTTGGGTGGGCCCTTTCACACATTATTTTTTATTGTTTATATATTTATTAAATTCGACTAAATTTACAATAATACGATTTTTCATGAGTTGATTGGAACTTACAATAAATAAGTACTTCCCAAGCGAACTTATAAGTTAAGGTGTAAAAGTAGTAGATAATAACATCACTGATAAAAAAGATGACATGTGATAAAAAGCGAACTTTACTTGTTACTGTGATCATTGAAAGTAAAGTACTCCGATCAAAAAACTAAAAAATGTGATCAATAAATTAACTACCATTATTCATAATTTTCCAAAAATTCTATAACGAAAATATATAAATTAGTATCTCTTAAAAAAGTAAATTTGTATAAGAAAATTTTTAATTCTATGAAAAAAATATTATTATATAAAAGATAGTTTTTAAAGTTACTAATTCAAAAGATCGCGCCACGTGTCATATCCATCGATTCAAGATTTCGACACGTATCAATGTTGAAAAATGTCAAAATATTATTATATAAATGAGAGTTTTCAAAGTTACGACCTCAAAAGATCGCGACACGTGTCATATCTATCGATTCAAAATTTTGACACGTGTCAAAGTTGAAAAAATGTCAAAAATTATTAAAATTTTTTTAGAGGAAATGACCATTTAATTCCCAAATTATTGCAATTTTTCAGATTAATTCCTCAATTTGTTGTTTGTAAATTAAATCACTAACTATGCATTGACTTTGCAAATTTGGGTTCTGAAAAGTCAACGTCAAACACACGTTTACTATCGTTAAATGACATCCCTAATTACAGAACGTGAAACTTTAAACTTAAATCCTCTCTTAAATCTTACAATTCAATCATGATTAGAAAGAGACAAAAGTTATGTTTTAAGAAACTTGTTCTTTTAAAAGAGTTACAGGTTTTGGGTTTATATATGAGTTACAGGTTTTGAAAATTAAAGATAAGTGCAGGTTCTAAAATAGATTCTTGGGAGTTGGGATCATTGATGTAAGTTCTCGTTGGTATACATACTTTGATATACCTTCTAGCTTTGATCAATTAGAATGACATCAGGTATGAGATTACATGTGTAACTGTGAGGTAGCTTCATCGGACGGAACACAACTTTGTGGAAAGAGGCTGGCTCGGGTATAGTTGTTTGTAACAATAGAAAATAAATATATAAGTTGTGGGGCTAGATATGGGTTTGAAATGTTTATTATCTGTATATGTGCTTATTTATAAATTTGATGTTTTTACACATTTAATAGATTCAGTACATACATGACTCCATCATAAGCCCATAATCTATATTCCCAAACAACTAAGATATGATCACAGATCATGATAAGATAAACTTTATCATGATAAGATCACAGATCTTTAACTAAGATATGATATACATATCCTTAATACCAAACAAAACCTTCTTTTTCCATGTCTAGTCACAAACCAGTCTTATAAACACTAAGCTACTACAATGGATATAAGTTATCTTCAAAGAGCGTAAACGTGATGGTATAATAGTCTGCAACTTTTTACAAAATTTATGGGAAACAAAGTTTTTGAATTCTATCTTAAATTTGATACTCGTCAAGAAACTCTTCGTAAGCAGACGATCCACTGGAAGAGTTACTTTCTTTATGGTTTTCTTCTTAGGAGGAGATAGAGTAGGCGAGACTTGAGAGAGAGTTCTTAGAACCTGCAACACAAGAGATAGAGAGTTCTTTTTTTTTATCTTGCTTTGCAACTCATAACTTGACAACAACAAATATTTTCACATTAAAACAACACCTTTAGTAGTGTTTTTATGCATCTCATATGATTCAACCTATTATTTAGAATTGATAAATTCAACTAATCTTTGAAAACATCTTTGACCCCGGCAGGTTTTGAAAGATTCAAAGATATAATTGCAGGCATCATACATCAATCATCCATCAACGAAGAAAATTCAGAGAAATAATGAAGAAAAACAAAACATGCAATTCATCTAAGCCTACAACTCATTGATTTTAGGATTTCATGCTCTGTAATTAGGGAAGAAAGGAGAAGAAACAAATCTCACGTAATTTTCATTAACGACAGTAAACGTATGTTTGACGTTGACTTTTAAGACCCAAATTTGCAAAGTCAATGCATAGTTGGAGATTTAATTTGCAAACACACAAATTGGAGAATAATCTACAAAATTGCAATAATTTGGAAATTAAATGGTCATTTTTCTCAAAAAACTAACTATACAAAAAATAATTAACTACCTTTATTCGAAATTTTCCGAAAATTTTGTAAGAAAAATATACAAAATAATATTTCTTAAAATGGTAAATTTGCATAATCAAAAAAAATTTTAATTCTAAAAGAAATTTTTTAAAAATATTTACTTCTACAAAAACAAAAATAAAATTTCTAAATTTTAAAGAAAAAATAATTGTAAATATTGAACTTTATATAAACAAATAAGTAGTCTCATATTTTCTTGACAAAACATTTTTCTTCAAAATCACCATCACTCTATTGGTAAAACATCTATTTCTTTTATTTTATTTTTAAAACTTATTATAATTTAATGTATGAGATTATTGTAAAATCTTTTTATTTATATAAAATCTTTTTATTTATATTATAATCTCACATATACGCGGTACCTAATCTAGTTACTTATAAAATTAAATGTAAATTAAGTTACTTAAATGCAATTTCTACTAATCAAGTTACGCTGAAAATTAAGGTAAAGTTACTTACTATGAACATTCATTAGATTTGTAACAACTTTTGTTTAATGTCGTCTATCACTTTTGTTCTTTATTGCCTTTTTACAAATTTTGTCAAGAAAATCTAGCGGAACATTCATGATCTTTCCCGTATATATAGTTGGATTATTGTAAAAAGAATATACAACTTTTTATGTGTTTGACTACAAAATTTAGTTGCTCGAAATCTTTCATTTCAAGTTTTCTTTTGGAGTAATTTGGTTGCTTCTTGGAATTCCGTATGAGTTCCAATGAAATTCAAATAATCGACATAAACAAAAAATATTACAAACCCAAAAACTCTTTCTTGATAAGATGTATGGACATATTTTGTTATTAACGTACCCATTTTAAACAAATGTTCACTTGGCACTGATACCACATATGAGTATGACCATAATGTTTTAGGTGCATGACAAACACGTGACCACGAGCTCTCTATTTCAAATCTTTTATATTTTGATAGAATTCTTCAAATTCTTTATGTTGGGACGATTGATAAAAACTTTTTTTTCTCGGGGGTAAGGGGTTGTTACCTATCACAAAACCTTAAAGAATTAGCAGAACTGAAAGCAATACCATTTGTTTTACCAATATCTCTTACTTCTTATTTTACACTATAAAGTGGTCCAGGCACTAGGCACTATACCACATTGAACAGATTAGTGGTAAAATGATCCAAACCCAGCCACTTAAACGACATAGTTTTCAAAGCACCATATCCAAATTGCATTTGCTTTTTCCCATGAACTCTATAACAAACCATACAAAGGAAGAAAATAAACACAAAGACATCTTCAAGAGTTACTTCTCAGTGAAGACCAGAACCACCCCTAAGAGCAAGAACCAGATGAAGAACAGAACCTCCCTCTATTTTATAGTCCATTGCCGTTCTATCATCAGCTAGCTGTTTTCCGGCGTAGATGAGCCTGCAATAATCCATGAGGTTATGAAATGGTCATGCGAATCAGTGCTATACGGAAATAAGTTCCTTAAACCCGATATTGAAATTCAATTTTCCCATATAAACATAGACAAAACTTTAGAACTCAAATCTTTTGAAGTAATTGGAAAAAAAAAGAAGAATTATACCTTTGTTGAACAGGAGGGATGCCTTCTTTCTCTTCAACCCGTTCTTTGATCCGATCAATAGTATCGGTTGGTTCGATATCAATCTCAATTTCCTTACCTGTGAGGGTCTTCACCTTAATCATAGTCCCACCCCTAAGCCTCAAGACCAAGTGAAGAGTCGACTCTTTCTGGATGTTGTAGTCCGCTAGTGTTCGACCATCTTCAAGTTGTTTACCAGCAAATATCAGCCTCTGTTGATCAGGTGGTATTCCCTCTTTGTCCTGTTTTCAAAAATACCAATTAGAAGAAGACCATAACCAATAATCAGATACTGCAACATCAAATATGATATGCGCATCTGATCAAATCGATGATCTTTAGTCAGTTAAAGTTTACAATCTTGATCCAATCTTTACTAAACTCACAAACAAGTCACATCTCTACAATTGGGGTAAAAGAAACACTTCACGTTTCCATAAAACATCAACAAAATACGAAATTAAGCAAACACATGATGGATTAAGAGAGGCTTGTGCTCAAGAATCTCAGATCGCTGTTAAAGAGCAACATAACCAGAAACAGAATCGGAGAAGAAAACCTAAGATCATCAAACAAAGGAGGCAATCAAACCAAAACTGTTCTCCTATCAATGAACTATATTCTCCAACAGTTCCAACGGAAATCAAAATTCACAAGTCCAAAACCCTAAAACCCTTAAAAAGCAGGAGCAGGTCGAATTCGAAGTCGAAGAAGAGAGACAGAAACCTGGATTTTGGCTTTGACATTGTCGATGGTGTCGCTGCTTTCGACCTCTAGGGTTATGGTTTTCCCGGTTAAGGTTTTGACGAAGATCTGCATTTTTTTTCCTTCCCTGGCTCAAGATTTTGGCGTCTTTAAATATATATATATATATATATATATAATTTGAGATATAGTTTTGAAGGATTGGATTTGGAATATATCCTTTTTTTTTATTGAAAAAAGTATTTATTCCATTAATCTTATTGAGAAGAGATTTTGTGATATGCGTTTGGACTACGCTATTCGCCAACTTTAACATTATTTTTAATTGTTTTCTCCATTTTTGTTATATAATCTTTTTATATTTTTGTTGTAGAGGGATAATGAGAATGGCCTTTTTAGTTTGTTAAATCATATATTTTAATGTGGCTTTGAATATATTGAGATTTGTTTTAGAGCTTTTAGTTTATATCTTAGGATTTTTAGCTTTTAAAATTTAATTCTACAAAAAAACTAAAAAGGCTATAAAATTTGGTACTAAACATTTAAGACAAAGTTGGGCTGTAAAGCCTCAAATGTATGACAATGGTGTTGTAGTTTTTTTTTTCAAAGCTACAATCCATATTTTTTTTTTTTTTTGTAAGTTATAGTAGATTAAATTCTCGCAGCCCTATTGTTTTGGCTATAGAAATTTTAATTGACACTAATATTAGATAACTATGGAAACTATAAATTATCGACATAAAAAAAAAAGACTAGTTCTAGAAAATTGATTTTATAAAGCCTAAAAAAACAAAGTTATATGTATACTTCATACGTGAGCTTCTAAAATTCATCGTAGATTGAAATGAAACTTTTGAAAGACTGATTAGGGCTGGGCAAAATATTAGTTTGATTCGCTTCGACTTGATTCGGAAAATTTGAATATTCGTAACTCTACGAACCAAATCAAATACTAAAAATTAATATTCGTTAAAATCGAAACAAATCACAAATATTTAAATTCTAAGACGAATATTTGTTCTACTCTGATGTACGTATGCATATATAAATTGTAAAATATATTATACATCAGAGTCTCTAATCAAATATGTCAAAGATAAAACAACAAAGTAGGTTCAACTTGTCACAGTTAGTAACCTGATGGGTGAATCTTAGAGGCTCGACAACATCTTCATCGGACTTGAATGGATGTCTCTAGCTCACATTTTGGTTTTTTAGACGCAAAGACTCATTGCTAAAGAATTCAATCCTTTCATGTGAAGGTGGAGGACCTTGTTTGGACCATAAGTGCATCGCAGTGGCATTCCAAAATTAAACACATCTCTCCAACCACTAAAAAAGCCTTCCACCATCTTTATTCAAATGTGTTCACTAATAGAACCCATGTGTTTTATGGGAGTTTTATCCATCATATGTCCTTTAAACTTTAGATTTCAATCATTAATGCTGATATTTGTTTATTTTGATAACCATATGAAGTTTGTCTATATTCAATGCCTTAGTTTAGGTGAATTAGATTTCGAACATGATTTGGATGTCTACAAAGATCAGAAACTATTGAACAAACCGGGCATATTATAAACCATATGGTAGATTACAAGATGATCTTTATTTCTTGTTAATTTATTTATGTAACACAAAGAGGCCTTTCCAAGGCCCAATGGATCAGATAATTCTAAACCCAACCCCAACACTCCTTTTCTCAATTCTCTATGTTAACATATAAAACCTCATGTCTATTTTGTTTATTTGGTTTTTATATAACTCTTTCAGTTTCAGTTAATTAGGATATCTTTTGATAATACAATTTGATTGTACTGTGAGCTTTTCTAAAGCTGGTTTATCCTATTAAATATAATGATCCAAGCCATATATTATCCAAAGAACACCCACTACAAGATGCAACGAAAAAAACAAAAAAATAATAATACACGTAGTTTATAATGCATGTATAAGACGACTTATAAATAGGTGGTTCTTATCCATAATTTGTATGTCTAAATCTTGATTTGTTGACTATATTAGTAACATGGCTTGCTCTTGTTTCCTCCAAGTTGGTAAGTCTCTCAACGTGGTATGCTTCAACCATATCCATGAAATCAAGAAATGTTAGGTAAACTGATCACTATATATCTCATCAAACTTAAAAAATTATCTTAGAATCAATTAATGAATGAATCAATTCTTCTATGTGTTTGTGTTATATACATGAATAAAATCTTATTTAATTTTTAAAATTATTAAAAGCTTGTTAGACGAATTAAGATAAATTTTTAAAAAATATATTCTGACGTATGTCTTTCATTTGCAGGTATTAATAAAAATATAACGACAAGATGACACTTTTCAACCAGAAAAACGGGAAAAAAAAAAAAAAAACGTCAGCAAAAATCCGGTTTACTCATTCTTGGTAAAACATGAACCGAAACCGGTTGAAGCCCATCAGGAATCTCCAAATTCCAAATCTTCGCCGGCTCCGCCACAACATCCACCACAACAATCTTGCCATCAACCGTAACAACACAAAGTTTCCCGGAAACCGCCGTAACTTGCATAGCTCCTTTAAGCAACTCTTCTCCACCTTCAACCATCACAACATCTCTCCACTCTCTCGTCTCTTCATCGTATTTTCTCACTGTTCCTCTAGTCTCATCCACCGAATAAAGAATCTCCTCCTCCATCGCCGCCACCGGACCTCTCCATCCAACCACCATCTCCTCCGGCATAGCTTCCCAATCATCTTTAACGACGTCGTATATAACTCCTTCTTTAATCGCGTCTCCTTTTACATTTACCATTAATAGCTTTCTTCTATATCCAACGGCATCTATAGCTTCTCGACTAAACCGTGAATCTCTCATATCTCTCAATTTCTCCCAATTTAACCGCCGGTTATTCCGGTTTTGATCGGTTAAATCTAATTTCTCTAATGATTTCGCGACGGTCGATGAGAACTGAGAACTTATCCCACTTGCGATGTAGATAGCTCCGTCGCAAGCTCCGGTGGCGCACCACCGTCTCGGAGATCTGATTTGAGGACCGGAGCTCCATGTTGACGAAATTGGATCGAAGATTATAGGGTGAGAGATCGCCGGAGAGAGTTGTTGGTTACTTCCGGCGATGAGAATGAGTTTTCCGGCGGCGGAGACGCATTGAATCGGTAAATTAAAGGAGATAAACGACGGATGACGGTACAGAATCCGGTGAAGAGGCGGGTCGGGTGGAGGAGGAGGAAGCGGATCCCATTTTGAAGAAACCGGGTTGAAACACATAAACCGAACAAACGGGTTGGCTCGACCCGGATCCGAGGTTGAATCGACGAATAGCGGGTAGAGAGACAGAAACGAAGGAAATTCCGGCGAGTAGAGGAGACGGCGCCACCGTGTACATACGGCGGCGAGTAGCGACGGACGGCGGACGAGAGAAAGGCAGATCTCTGATACGTGATCGGGAAGTCCTTCGATTAAAGCGGAGTCTTCATTTCCGGTGACTGTTTTTCTTCGTTTCGCCGGCGGTGATTCTGCGGCGGCGGTAGCCATTGAACTCGGCCGTTTCAGATTTGAATTATATTTTTATTTTGTTGGTTTGGATTTATTAATGAGATAAAGGAGGCGTGAACTGTAATGAATGAGAGGGAAAAGTAGAAGTTATGTGTAGACTAGAGGCCATATATCAAAATAGAAAAGGCCAGAGTTGGAAAGTGTTTACATCTCTATCATAAATACGTAAAGCTTAACTGATTTAAATAATACTACTATACATTTATAGCATCATATATGATTATTATAATCAAGTGGGTATTAATTAATTTATTTTTTGATTAAAGTTGTTCTACGTGACAAAGAAATAAAATAAAAAAAACGTTGTTCAACATTTTTAATGTTAGAATGTAGAAGTAAATTATTTGTTATATTTTGACTATATATTATTCAACATCATGCTAAATACCAAATAGTGAATTGCTAAAACTAGACCCAAAATTGAGTTTGAATGCAAAAGTAGACTCTAAATTGAAACAAATGCAAAACTAGACATTTGGGGTATGAAAATTACATTAACCCTCTTATTTGCAAACAAAAAAACAGAATCCGCAATTACAGTTCTAACCTCCGCGCGAAGTAGACTTCTTGAACGAAGTCTCACAGTAAACTTCGTTCACGACATCCATGAAGTCTGAACCGTAATTAAACCTTAGATTTAAATTAGAAAAATAACAAAAAATATTTTCAATGCAATTTCTTCTAAAGAAAATAAGATTATCTAAAAATATGAACTTTATAAATTAATTTCCGAAACTTTCATAAATTTTAAGCATGTAAGGTTGATTATGTTCTAAAATACCATAAACAGTCGCAGACTTCGACCATGAAGTCTGAACCGTAATTAAATGTGAAATTTTAATAAAAAAATAAAAAAAAATATTTCGATCAAAATTTTTGAAAGATAAATTTTTTAAATCAAATCGAATAGGTTTAAAAATAAAAATTCATAAAACTAAGCCATTTGATGTAAACCATGTAAGGCATATAGGTTAGAGGTTGCCAATGGGTAAGAATCCATGCATATATCTTTAGGGTTAGACTTAGGAGGGGGTATTGGATAAAAGAATCGAAGAGAATTGAAATGTATAGATTTAAAAGTATTTTATGAGAATTTAATAGATTCCATTAAAATCTCAACTAAAACCTTGAGAATTTGTCTTTTATATTTTTGCACTTGAATTCTATTAAATTCCATTCAAATGACACTGATATAAAACTCTCGTAAAATTGAATAACATTAGAATTTAATAGAATCTAAAAATCTATCAATTGAATAACATTAGAATTTAATAGAATTCAAAATTCTTGCAATTGAATAACATTGTAATTTAATAGAATTGTCTAATCCTTCAGATTCTATTAAAATCTTCAATTGAATAACCCCCCCTTAGATTGATATGTTTTTGATATAAAATAGAGATCCTTCGTATAGTTGTTAGATTTTGAATATATTATACTATTTAGATGTCAAATGTTAGTATTTGTTAACAAAGAGTGAATTAAACGTTCCAATTTTAGAGTTTAGGGCTTACAGACTTCTCGAGTTTCGGGTGAAGTCTCACGGTAAATTTCGCATGTGTAGTCTGTAAGATTTTGTTATCGTAGACTTTTACTAACCAAGATAAAACTGAAATTGCAATAGTTAATCTGGATAAAAAAATTAAAAAATCTCCATCGCTCTTTTTCTCCTCCGAATCACCAAACGTCGCCGGAAATCTCTAAACGCTGACACTCTTTCTCCTCTTTCGCCGTAAGTAAGTTATCGATATTCTTCCTCTCTGCGGGAAAACCCCAAACTCTAATCCCATCTTTTATTTGATTCGCAGATCTGGGAATCGCAACCGTCTATTCATATCTTCAAAACTATTATGTTTCTGTCTTCGCATATCAGATGAGTAGCAGGCGGTTGGCGAAGAGAGCATTGATTCTAGATGAAGATGAAGATGAAGATGAAGATGAAGATGAAGATCCAGATGAAGATGAAGATTCCGATGAAGATGAAGAAGAATAATCAGATGAAACTCACACTTACTAATCTAAACCCTGAGATGCCAATGCAAAATATTATCGTACTCCTTCTTCACCAGGTCGACAAAATTTTGCATTGACATCTCAGGGTCTGGGTTAGTAAGTGTGAGTTTCATCTTCATCTTCTTCTTCATCTTCATCAGGCTCTTCATCTTCATCTTAGACAGCAAAACACAATTTTTATTTTTAATTTCTTTTGAAATGGATTGGAACTTTATTTCTTTAGTTTTTATGTTAATTATATTTAATTTCTCTTATTATGTTAATTATCTTTCGGAACCTTTGATTTCTTATTATGTTAATTATCTTTAATGTCTCTTATTATGTTAATTATTATTGGAACCTTGATTTGTAAATCAAATACAAAGTTCGAAAACCGCAAAAATACAAAAAGAACTGGTCATACAGAACAGTTAGAACACCTAGAGGACTTCTAAAAGTAGACTCACGAGTAGACTTCACCACATCGACAACTCTCGTCGGTATTCAATTACAAGCAAAGTCCCCAGTTTAAGTAAACTTTACTGTCACTATTCAGAGCTATCTAGCACAAACTTCCTTCTATAGGAAGTGGTATAATCATTTGCATAGAACATAATCAACCTTAATTTTATGAAAGTTTGAAATTTTAATTTATAAAGTTCATATTTGGAAAATCTTATTTTCTTTAGAAGAAATTGCATTGAGATTATTTTTTATTATTTTCCTAATTTAAATCTACGGTTTAATTACGGTTCAGACTTCGACCATGAAGTCTGGAACCGTAACTAAATGTGGAATTTTAATAAAAAAAATGATAAAAAATTATTTCAATCAAAATTTTTGAAAGATAAATTATTTTCAATCAGATCCAATAGGTTAAAAATAAATTTTCATGAAACTAAGACATTTGATGTAAACCATGTGAGGCATATAGGTTAGAGGTTGTCAATGGGTAAGAATCCATGCATATATCTTTAGGTTAGACTTAGATTGATATGTTTTTGATATAAAATGGCGATCCTTCGTATAGTTGTTAAATTTTGAATATATTATACTATTTTAATGTCAAATGTTAGTATTTGTTAACAAAGAGTGAATTAAACGTTCGAATTTTAGAGTTTAGGGCTTACAGACTTCTCGAGTTTCGGGTGAAGTCTCACGGTCGACTTCGCATGTGAAGTCTGTAAGATTTTGTTATCGTATGAAATTCAAATAAATCCAAAACAAAGTTTAATATATCTTATTATATAAGAGAGGTTTTCGAAAGTTAGTAACTCATAGATGGTGACACGTGTCATGTTTTTAAATTCAAAATTTCGATACGTGTCAAAGTTGAAAAAATGTCAAAAATTAGTATAAAGAAACTATACAAAAAAAAATTAACTACCATTTTTCAGAAAATAGAAATTCTATAAGGAAATTATACAAATTACTAATCCTATTCTATAAAGTAAATTATACAAATAATTAACTTCTATAATTAAGAAAATTTCTAATCCTAAAAAAAATTGTAAATATGAACTCTATATAAAGAAATAAGTAGTTTTATGTTTTCTCAACAAACAAAACACTTTTTTTCAAAACCATCATACTTTCAACTTTATTCTATTGGTAAAATTCTATTCCTTTTTTTTTTTTTTAAAAATAGTATTTTAATTTATTATTATGAGTTAGTCGTAAAAAATATATTTATATAGTTTATGATTATTAATTTTTCTTCTAATTTCGGTTTGTTTTTATTCTATTCTTAAGAAAAAATTATTTTAATTTATTATTATGAGATTGTCGTAAAAATAGTTGATTTATATATTTTTATGATAAAAAAAATAATATTTCCTCTAATTTTGGTTGATTTTTCTTATACTTTTCAGAAAATGTATATCTTCTATAAGATATTGAGCAAAGAAATTCAGAATGACAACATTAAATATTTTTTATGTCGATTTGAAAAAACAAATTCAATATGATTAAAAATAAATAAATATTATTCAAATAGAAATAAATCAACCTATATATAATGAAAATAAAAAACTTAATTGTAACTTTGTTAGATTTTATATTGGTGAATAATTTCGTATAGACATTTTCAATATTTTTATTATATAATTATTTTTACGGGTGATTTAATTCTATTTTTTTCAGATTTTCTATTTAGATGTTTTTCTTAAATTTTAAAATATTAAATTATAATCCCGCGTATACGCGGGGCATAATCTAGTTATAAATAAACTTATGTTCTTAAACAGAGATTTAGATAGATAAATTCCCTATCTAGGGACAATTGCCCTGTATCTTGCTATCATATCAAACATCAAGAAGTCGTCTCTCAAATCTTCAACATATTCCATCACTAGATAGAACAAAATGTCCGATAAGCATTCTTCAGTTTACAGCCAAGTATCATCATCACCACCTATGGGAATTAGATTGGTATTGTCGAGATCAATTACGATATGTTAAACTGTAGTAATAACACTTACGCGCGAACGGATTTATCCTTCCTAATTTAAGCACCACGATCACCGCTCCACCCCTCTTGTTCCTAAAGCCATTCCAGAAGTTATAAGCGTGTTCACCAGTTGCCACACACTTTTTCATATTGTCCCTATTATGATTAATAAAAGGTGGTTGTATATTACAATACGGTGAGTTTCGTCATGGTATTATTATTGTTTGGTTTAAACTTACATGGCAACTTTGATGTGAAACACACTCTTTGAAAATGTACGGCCAAGTGGACTCTCTTGAAGGGAGCATGTGTTGCAGAGCATGCCCATAGTATCTAAATCATAATTAAGTGCTCTCCTTTAGTTAAATAAAGTTACATGCATATATATTATGGGTTAAGAAATTTGCATGCATACCTATAGCTACGTTCGTTTTGGTTTTGATGTCAAGTACTTGGGTCAAACTTAAAAAATCCAAGTAGTGCTCGTCGTTCAAAAGATCGATTTTTATGATTCCAGTCCTTGTATACTGGGTAGACTGTATTGTAAGTTTGAAATGAGAGTTTGTTACACGGAACGCTGTGAATCCTGGCTGTACTGCTACATTCTGTATTTCAATCCAGTGCCCTTCATACTTCTCCAATCCAGAGAACGCTGTCACATGTTCTGGAGTAAACATCAACTCCATCTTAGTTCCCTGCATAAAAAGAATCATCACCAAAGTATTGTATTGTCAGATCCATGTGACAGTATATCTGCATGTAAGTGAATATCTTTTACCGCTTCATCTACTAATACGTAGGACCAGTAGGGACCTTCATTGAGAACGGAGTAAGACTACGCGCGGAGAATCTTGACTTTAAAACACCAATCTATTTTGCTTCCATTGTTTCTTTCATTTGCTTTGGCTAGAAGGTTGTAAGCATCCATCAAGTTTTTGTTTTTCTTGTTGTGAGTTTTGTGTTTCTGAGATAAAAGCAGTGAAGAAGAAATGAATACGTCTATGGAGGTGGAATGATTAATAGATGGGAAACTGAAAAGATTAATAGATGGGAAACTGAAGAGACGGACGTATCTTATCTCAAGGACGTGACTTTAAAAAAAAAAAATTGCATCGTTTCTGGTTCTTTAAAGTTTTGTTTTAAGGGTTACAAAATTCTTCAGTAATGTCTGTATAGACTTCATGAGAAAACTTCACACGCAGACTTCAACGAGAGACTTCTTTGGCGAAGTCTGCAACCGACTTTCCTCTGTAAGTCACCGATTTATCTAATTTTTGGGGGGGGGGGAAACATATTTTGGGGGGAAAAAAAAACAAAAATTTACTAAACAATTTATAGCTGTAAATGTACGAAGTCTGTTAGCTAAGTCTCCAAATGAAGTCTGAAAATGAAAGGCTATAGACTTCATGACCAGACTTCACACGCAGACTTCTATGAGAGACTTGTTTGGCGAAGTCTGCTACCGACTTCCTCTGTAAGTCATCGATTTATCTAATTTTGGGGAAAAAATTTACAGTTGTAAATGTACATTTATTGGTTTGGCATAAACAATTTACAACTGTAAATATACGAAGTCTGTAAGCGAAGTCTCCAAATGAAGTCTAAAAATGACAGACTATAGACTTCACGACCAGACTTCTACGAGTGACTTCTTTGGCGAAGTCTGAAATAGACTTCGTCTTTAAGTAACCGATATTATCTAATTTCAAAATTTTTTAAAAATATACAGTCTGTCAAGATAGAAATTTCGGAGACTGAAAAGACGTTTAGGTTAAAAAAATTTACATCTACTAAAAAAAATAGTTAATCTGGTAAAAAAATTAAGAAATCTCCATCGCTCTTTTCCTTCTCCGAAACACCAAAAGTCACCGGAAATCTCTAAACGCCGCCGACTCTCTTACTCCTCTTTCTCCTCTTTCGCCGTAAGTTATCCATTTTCTTCCTCCCTGCGGAAAAACCCCAAACTCTCTCTACGACGATATTCTTTCTCGCCGGAAAATTACCATGCGACGACACTCTCTTTACGACGACACACTCTCTCTACTCTTTCTTTGAACTGTTTCTTCTTTTTTTCTGTATCCAAACCCAATTTTTTATTTTATTCGCAGTTCTGGAAATCGCAGACTTCATTCACATCTTCATCTTCGTATAGCTAATCAAAGTGTTGCGGTCTCCCAGAGTATGGCTTTGAGACCTGGTGAGACTTCTTGTAATAAGTCTGAGAGTGAAGTCTCATATTGAAGTCTGAGAGTGAAGTCTGAGGGTGAAGTCTCAGACTTCACTCTCAGACTTTATATGGAGACTTTTGTTTTTTTTTATCGTTACTTGTAAGGTTGCTTTACAATAACTAATTATTTGCTTACTGCAGCACATTGATGCTGGAATCAATCTACTAAGACAACGGTTCACGAAGCATCCAGAATGGTTTAGGAGCGACAGAATCTGCTTCTTTGATTCCCTCTTCACCACGTTGTGGAAGTTTAAGTTTGAAGAATATCATAAAAGTGGTGATGAAAAAGGTTTGGGCAGATTGCTACCTCCTAATGCGTATGATCTTGCCACAGGAGAGCAACCAGAGTTCTGCAGATCTAATAAGATGTGGATGAAATCTACACCTCCCTTAACATCAAGGCTATGCATTGGGTTGCTCTACTGATTGATATTCATAAGAGACACATCGTTATTTGGGATAGCGATCTAAAGGTCAGCAAGGATGAGGAGATTGACGCTGCAATACATCCTGTTTGCGATATAATGGCTTATCTTATGAACCTTCTACCTCCCGTGGCGCTAAAAGATAAGTACCCTTATGTTCCCTACTCATACGAGCGGGTTCCACAGACGAGTGTTCCTAAAAACAATCAGAGCGGTGACTGTGGAGTGTATTGCCTGAAGTACATCGAGTGTCATGCGCTTGGCATACCATTTGATCCAACCGCTTGTGTGATAAGAACATCAAGTTAATAAGGGAGAAGCTGGCTACAGATGCTCTCGGCATAACAGGGACTGAGAAGCGTGGTTACGAAGGTTTGGATTTGTATGACTGAGCTTCTCTTAACCGTATATTTTGTAAACTAGCTGAGGAATTTAACCGTATATTTTGTATAACTTAACCGGATATTTTGTATGTTGTGTAGATCTCGATATTTGTATGTTGTATAAATCTGAATATTTTTTATGTTGTATAAATCTGGGTATTTAACTAGGGTTTTGTATGTTGTATAAATCTTGATATTTTTGTATGTTGTATAAATCTAGCATAACCGTATATTTTGTATAATCTTGTATAAATCTGCTTAAATGAAATATAAACACAAAAAACTTTTCAAGGAAACTTCAATCGCAGACTTCTACTGGAGCTTTCATCTTCGTACAAAACCCTAGTTAGAGACTTCTGTAGGAGACTTCAATCGCAGGCTTCTACTGGAGACTTCATCTTCGTACAAAACCCTAGTAAGAGACTTCCTTAGGAGACTTCAATTATAGACTTCTACTGGAGACTTCATCTTCATACAAAACCCTAGTAAGAGACTTCCTTAGGAGACTTCTCATTTAGACTTCTCAATTACGATAAAAAGCACGCAAAACGACACAGACCTTCGTGAAACGTCGCTTCTTATCATTTATTATTCTTCTCCAAAACACGCAACCGACTTCTTTGAATCACTATATTACTGAGTAGATCTAAAAATTACAGTTTCATCTATTGCTGTCTAAGGAAATCCTAAATATCTTTTATATATAAAAAAAAAATGTCGTACACACCAAGAATCATCGAAAGAGGTTTGAAGAACCTCTTGAAGAATCCGCATGCTCACTTCACGGCATGTAATCTCTATACAACTTCACCAAAATTAAATTTCATGCAATCTTCAAATTTCTTACCAATTTCTTTTAGGACCTGTGGCCGATGACATATTCCATTGGGAGGGTATACTATTTGGCCCTATTGACACCCCTTATGAGGGAGGGATTTTCAAAGTGATTGTTCATTATCCGCCGTTATATCCGATTAAACTCTCACACGTAAGTTTTGATCATATTTCAGTTACACAAATGGAACTTAGGGAACGCACGCATGTTTAATAGTTAGTAAAACACATGGATAATTAGTAATAGAATATGTCCTTTTCATGTAATTGGAAATTCTTTAAATATCGTGACGGTTTGGTTAATGTAGGTTCGTATAAGCACCCCGATCTACCACCCTAATGTGGATCGCGGGAGTATCTACTTGAAGATGCTCCTCCCTGAGAACTGGAGAGTCGACTACAACATAACCACAATATTCGAGGCTCTTGTAAAGATTTTGACTGAGCCAGAGTTGGGTGAAGGAGATAATTTTGTGGATTCCGTTGCTGAAGTCTACATTAAAGATCGGGACCGTTTCAATGAGAAAGCACGAGAAATGTCTGGAACTTTTGCCAAAAGATCAAAGAGCACCTGATCCTTTAGATCTCTATGAAACAAAGCGGGGTGGGGGGGGGTTTATGTAAATTATATCTTCAAAGCTTATTATGTTAATTATGGTTCAGAATCTTTTATTTATTTATGTTAATTATCCTTAATTCTTATATCAGTAAAGAAGTTTTAGACTTTATCTTCGTAAAAATACAAAAATTACTGGTCATACAAATAAAACTGCAATACTCGATTAATTAGAACCGTAAAAATACAAAAAGTTGTAGACAACAAAAGTATAAAAAGCATAATTATATAGAGAAAAAGTTATAGACTTCATCTTCGTACAAAAACCTAATTTTAGACATCAATGGAAGACCTCATCCACAGACTTCCACAAAAATAACTAGTCACACAAGTAAAAATGCAATACTCGATAAATTAGAACTTTAAATATACAAAAAGTTGTAAACAACAAAAGTATAAATGGAAGACCTCATCCACAGACTTCCACGGGAGACTTCATCTGCGTCCTGAACATCTAGTTATAGATTTCTACGGAAGACTTCAAATACAGACTTCTTCTGGAGACTTCGTATACGTCCTGAACTGATTTTTATGGGAGACTTCAAGAGCAGACTTCTACTTTCCTTCAACCTTGAAACTCTACGTAACAAAAAAAAAGAAAACAAAGTCCCCTTAAAAACAGAGTCTCCTCACAAACAAAGTCCCCTCAAAAACAGAGACCCTTCAAAACAAAGATTTTAACTTACACAGTTAGCGCGAGTATGTCTATATTGCCTGCATTTTGAACAACTATATTGCTTGTGAGCCTTCCGCGGTTTTGGCGTAGTCTTTCTGGCGATTTCAAGCCACGTTTGCCACCTTTACTTCTTCTGCCTTCCAGGAGGACGCCGGATGAGTGGAAGGAAAACCTTGGCAAACTCGGGCTCTTTGATATCGACGGTCTTGGGGAAAATGTTGTCTGCATACGTCAAATACAAATATTCCTTTGTGTATGACGGGCATACGAGGGCGGCAACATCCATTTTAAGCTCAAGAGCAGCAGCAATAGCATGCGAGCAAGGTATTTTCTCAACATCATACACTCTACATCCACATGTTCAATGTTGGAAATCAACGATACAATCTCTATGTCCTCCCTTCACATGAAATCGCCAACCGTCTATGCGTTCGACATTCATCTGGTCAGCATAATGCTGACGAATAGTTAGCAAATATTCAACTCCCTTGTTATGTTTGGTTGTGAGACTGATAGCGTCTTCTCGCCTTTTAAAAAACCATCTTCCTATCTTCTCTCGTATGAATTCCAAAAGAAAGGGTATGGGAAATCCTCGAGCTGGCTTAAGTGCAGAGTTAATCGATTCAGCAATGTTGCTCATTTGTATGTTGTATCGTTCTCCTGGAAAGTGAACGCGGGCCCATAGTTTCACATCTGCGTCCTCCAAGTAAGCTGCAAGATCGGGCTTCGTCTCACGTAAGGCGTCTATGTATCTGTTAAAATCATAATGCGTATATGCATACGCACCCCCTCTCACCAAGTACATAAGTTGCTTTCCCTTGTACTTCGTGATTAAGTTATTCTGTAGGTGATAATAACATATCCCTCTTGTTGACCATGGCATAACAATTTCAATGGCATTCTTAATCGAGACGTGCCTGTCGGACACTATGACCAAAGGAAATTGATCGTAGACGCATCCACTCAACTTGGTGAAAAACCATTGCCATGATTCATCATTTTCAGAGTCTACAATAGCAAAACTAACGGGAATATTTGGAAATTCTCGTCCTGGCCGCAAGCCACTAGCATAAGTCCACCATACTTCCCCGGTAGATGACACCCATCCACCACCATAACTCTTCTCAGAAACTGAAAACCGGTAATAAAGGCTCCAAGAGCCATTACCAGATATTTAAATTTGTTTTGATCATCAACCACAAGATCAGTGACAGTTCCGGGATTGGCTAGCCCAACGCGATAGAGATAAGACGGCAGCTGCTCATATCCATCTTCCGCTGTTCCCCTCACCAAGTGTTGTGCAAATATTAAAGCTCTATAGGAAGTGGTATAATTATTCTTCATTGCAGATCTAATCATCTTTGACGTTACTCCATCGATTGTTCCCTATTCATCATAAAATAATTTAGCAATATATCTCGGAGCATGACGTTTGCGCAGAGAAATTCAGTCTGCCACATTGCAAGTATGATCTTTTTTGTACAAGGTAACCCAAAACCTTTTTGGTTCGTTTTTTACAGCCGCTCTAATCCTCCAATTGCATCCTACAAAGGATGCGCTCTAATCAGATACAAGCGCATCCTTTGTAGGAAAACTCGCAGTCGTATAGATACCGTCTGACCATGTCATGTTGGATCTTGGGCCTTCACCAACAAAGCCACCTTTCGCAACAAGACACGTATTATCATCATCATCATTTTCACTACCATCCTCATCCTCAACTTTCCCATACATAATATAATTCTCAAGGTATTTTTCTTTAACCTCACCATCATGAGATTCTTCCGCATCATCATCATCATCACCATCGTCGTTGACGTTAACCTCACCACCATCAGATATATCCATATCTTCGTCTTCAAACTCTTCTACATCCTGAAAGTCTTCGTCAACACTTTCACCAGCAACCTCATTGTCACTAGCCATACCAAAACGACTCGAGATGCAAAGGCGTACAACATAAGTTTTACATAACTCAACCAAGGAACGCACTTGTCTATCATTTGAGACATGCATAGGTGGTGTAGGATAATCCGTGTCCGTTAGTTGCAACATTGAATTCGGCAACGAGTAAGTTAACTCGACGAAGTCGTTATTGTCCAGCTCATAGTCTGCTAGTGCCATCTGAATGAGTTCACGGTGTGTACAAGAATCACTCAAGAAAAACATTCTCCCTCCTTTGGGATGATCCACCTCAAATGCGACTTACAGTCTCTCATCACCCATTCTTCATAGACAGCAGGTACATGAACCATTTTCTGAAAAATATTTGAAACAACACAAATGCAAACTGTTAGTTTGTTTGACAGTAGACTTCAAAGGTGAAGTCTGTTGAAAAATAATTATCAGAAATTCATAAAATAGATTTAAGATAGAATATAAGACATTGAGATGTGAAATTCATACATAAACAACAACAATAACTAATACACATGTAAAAAATTTAAAATCTCGAAAATGCATATTATATATGATACAAATCCATTTTTTAAAAAGATAGTGCAAGAGACTTCTCGAACGAAGTCTACGCACAGACATCCTCTGTGAAGTCTAAATTTATAACCTAAACACCCAATAAGTTCAGAAAAAATATATAAAAATAATTATGCGATTAAAATAGTTCAAATTTCTAAAACATCAAAAGCCATACGTAACAAACATGTTAGGACAAGAAAAAAAAAACTAATTACAAATAGGCTAAAATTGCATTTTTACTGAAATTATCATTAGAGACTTCACAGGCGAAGTCTCTTAGTAGACTTCTTTGATGAAGTCTGCTCTGCTATCGGAAGCAGACTTCGCCCGTGAAGTCTAAATTTATAACCTAAACACCTAATAAGTTCAGAAAAAATATAAAAAAATAATTATGCGATTAAAATAGTTCAAATTTCTAAAACATCAAAAGCCATACGTAACACACATGTTAGGACAAGAAAAAAAAAACTAATTACAAATAGGCTAAAATTGCATTTTTACTAAAATTATCATTAGAGACTTCACAGGCGAAGTCTCTTAGTAGACTTCTTCGATGAAGTCTGCTTTGCTATCTGAAGCAGACTTCGCCCGTGAAGTCTGAAGCACGGGTCTAATTTTGCAATTGACCAGATTTTGACTTTTTGAGCAGACTTCACATGCGAAGTCTGCTACACAAGGAGACTTCGTCAGAGAAGTCTATACCAGTTTGGGGTCTAGTTTTGCAATTGACCACAGTTTTGACTTTTTTAGTAGACTTCATCTAGGAAGTCTTTTTGGTAATAGACTTCATTTAGGAAGTCTATTACGTAATTAGACTTCCTCGATGAAGTCTTTTTGCCTTCAGAGACTTCTTCGGCGAAGTCTACCCATAAAGTAGGGTATAGTTTTGCAATTGACCAGAGTTTGACTTTTACATGAGACTTCGTCTGAGAAGTCTATTTAGAAAAAGGGTTACTTTTGCAATTGACCAAAAAAATTTATTTTTAAATTCCAGAATTACCGATGGTTGTAGACTTCATACGAGAAGTCTACCAATAGTCAATGTTTCGGAATTTTGGTCAAATGCAAAACTAACCCCTTTTTCACGCAGACTTCTCAGATGAAGTCTCGATAAATAGTCTTCGTTCCGGTCAATTGCAAAACTAACCGCCTTTTTTCGCAGACTTCACAGAAGAAGTCTTTGTACAAAGTCAGACTTAACGGTCAATTGCAAAACTAGACCCCTTGTAACCAGACTTCGACGGTGAAGTCTAAACACCGTTTTTTGTTTTCAAAGGAGAACTTCAGACTTCATCGTGGTTCAATCGTGAAGTCTGAGACCCAAAAAGTCAATTGCAAAACTAACCCCCAGTTGACTATTGAGACTTCACCCATGAAGTCTGCCTTCTGGAAAATCGGAGAAAATGAAGCAAAAATTACCAAGATTCGGTTTGAGCTTGTGTTTAGCTTCTTAAACGGCCAAGAACTGATCACGCCAACAATACCCAAGCAACCCAAGCGTTATTATGCTCGAATCTTAGTAAATCGCAAGATATATGGATGGTAAATATTGAAAACGATATTATAGAGTTAAATGGTTGAAATGAGAGAGGAGATCGACAAAAATGGAGCTTTTAACTCAGTTTTAAAGCATTAACATCACTTAATTCGGTTGTTTGAAGCATTGAGAGCTCAATTTTGTTTGGTAAGTGTGGTTGGGAACTATTGAAGACGATGGCATTTTCGTTATTACGTGAGAATCTTTGGGTTATTGTTTTTCAAACCCAGCTACTAGACTTCACAGGGAAGTCTGCGCTAGGTATTTTTGTGAAAAAAGAAGATGGGAAGGGTATTTTAAGGCATTTTGAAAAGAAATGGAAGAGGGTTCTAGTTTTGGAATTGACTTCAAATAAATGTCTAGTTTAGCAAGAAGCCCAATACCAAATGGGGAACTAATTCGGAGAAATTTTGACAAAGTTTCGAAGTAGTCATTTCAACCCGTAAAGAATCAAGAATGTATCACACTCGTTATAAATCTCGAACTTACTTAGTCTTAATTTTAAAGTTAAAACAATTTATATTTACGACACATTCAAAAAGACGCTAAGACATGATGTTATGATTGTTTCTATGGAATATATTGGATGTTATGAAAGTGGTTCTGAATCATATATATATATGCTTAGTAGAACGATTTAGAATAGGATAAATGAATGTAAGTTGCAAGACTTGATCCAACATTATGTCGAAGAATGAAATGAAAATCTTTGTAAGTTGTATTAGAAACCCAATCAATTTTTCTGGTTTGAGAGGTTGATGTTGATCACGAACATTATTTTACAAGCTGAATACCTTTCATGTCTGCATGATCACATAATATCAAACGAAATCCTCAAAAATAAACCATAAACCCAAAATATTAAACTTTAAACCTAAAATACTAAACCCAAACCCAAATATTTATATTACAAAATCTTATAATTCATTTTTTTATAGATTTTGTGGTATTTTTGGAAACAAAACAATTTTTTGGTAGGTTTGGAAAATAAAACTAATGAGTGTAGTTTTGGAAAATAAACATATTTTAGTGGTATTTTTCTAAGAAATTTCTCTTAAAATAATGAAATGGGTAAAAAAAGAAAGAGAAAGAAATCAGAACTCATGAAATAATTAATAATAACAACTCGGTCACACATTTGACAGAAAAAAATCCTCTCGCACATTTGTCGCTTGAATTATTAGTTTAATATTTCTAACAAATCTAAATTTAATTAAATAACTAAAATTCTACTAAAAATATAATTATTATTATTAAAATATTCTCATGTAGTGACAGATCTACTTTAGTTGAAGGTGGGGCAAGTGCCCCATACTCATTTTATAAATATTACTTTGTAATATCAATTTCTTAGATGATAATACTGTTAAATCACACTTTTTGTACAAACAAAAATTTATGTGCCCCACATAAATATAATTCTACATCTGCTACTGAATCTCATGAGGTTCTAATTGATGGAGATGCTTTAAGATAGTTTTTGCTGAATTTTTGGTAATATTTGTATATAAACGGTATCATCATGTGTTCTTAATAATGGTAACACGAGGGTATACATTATTCTGGAAAGAGGTAAAACAAAGATATCCACTTTCGTCGTATTTTTGATCTTATGTACTAAAATGATGATTGCAAAATTTCCAAATACATTATACTTTGTATGCCAAATAATAGGTAGGGATTTCGCATACGAGTTTGATAATATCTCACACGATGCTTGGTGGTGATAATCGTTTTGTAAGGCATACCGTGAATAGCATGCGACTATTTTGGATATATTAAAGACTTTTGTCTGGGTCCAATGAATTAATTTCAATAAATCGACAGTTAAATGTGGTTTGGTGGTTATTGGACAGGCTAAAAAAATTCTTGAACATGATTTAAGGTTATCTTCGGAATGAGGAGCTTGAAAGTAATGATGTAACAATCCAAAGATCAAAGAATCATGTATATGCGTTAAGAAGGAACCAGTTAAATAATTGAACAAAGGTTGGGCTGCAAATTTGTTGTCAAAGGAGGGGAGCTGGTGAAGTAATGGTTAACTAGTGGCTTTGGCATTTCCGACCTATTTTATATTTTGTCTTTTGTTACCAAGAAATTATGATAAAATTTGGTAGTATCTAAGTTTTGTTTAAGCTATGTGATATATATTTTTTTTAATTAAAAAGGATATTTACTGTCTTCTTCTTAACATAAACCTTTTGTTTCGGAGTTAGTGATTTGATCTCTGTAAAAACTAATGAATGGAGAATTAAGTCGAAAACTTTTCCAATCATTGCGGTAAAAGTAAAAAAGTTTTTTTATTTGATTTTATTATGGCGATATCAAAGTTAAACATACCAACTTAACAAGTTAAACGTGATTCTCACATATCAAATGAGCCTACACTTGTGATTTATTTTTTTTTTTTTTTAAATTAATTTTTATCTTGTTTCCGTTTCCATCTTCAAATGAGACATATCTTTTTTAAGTCCGTTTTCACAACATGTTCTTTTAAATTTTTGTTTGACTATCCATAATTTTGAGTATTATGTACGTGAACATAAAACTCAAAGAAAAAATGCATGGTTAGTCAATAAATCTCTTAAAAGTTTCGAGTAGTTTGGATTAAACATGTTTTGAAATGTAGTTAATTTTAGTTTCAACTATTTACCATATACGAATTTTCTGAATTATTTAATTACTCATCTATTGTATTTTAAAATATATATAATTACGATTATTTGTATAAACGATGTATATACCATTTGCGGTAAAGAGTTGTACTGTTTTTATTCTATACAATGTAACTATAAAGTAATAGATAAAACGGTTGTATATACGGTGATTATACAACATTTATACGGATAATACCGTATAAAGTTTGTATATACGATACCTATTTTTGTGAGCGTTAGATTTTAACAAATAAAATGACATAATTTGGGACTTCTTTTTTGAAAAGCTTAATTCCCCTTAATTTTTCATTTCATTTGAGGATTAATTTTAAATATTATTTTTGTTTTGTAATACTTTCTTTATTTTTGTTCTTGAGAAAAGAGGGGAAACTTTTTATATAACTTGAGTTCTAATTACATGGTTAAAAAATTATCTCAATATATTAATGAAATTTATTTATTTTATTATTAATGAGAGTACATATTCAAATATTTTAATAATTATCATAGATATTATTTTATGTTTATTTTACTATTAAATTGATTATATATGTACATATTATTAGATATTTATGTTTATATATTTTTTACAGTATAATCTTTGTATATAAAACTATATATACGTCTATACACTACACGGTGTTTTGATGTACATCTAATATATAGCGTATTTTAGAATATTGATATAGGCTCTGAAAGGTAACGTACGAGACAACTGCAGGAAAAGTGCGGTGCGGTTCTAATAGTAACAAAAATATAAACATACATATGTATATGCAGATATTTTCGTCACTATTGGAACCGCACCGCACCGCACCGTACGGTTCCGTCACCATTCGAAGCCATAAAAACCCACATTAGTATTATGTGTTTATATTTTATAGGATAATTATGATAATGTCCAAAATCTCCCTTTTATAAGAGAAGCTTCTATTATTCTTTTCATTTTCTGGAAGAGATAAAAAGCGACAGAGACATCTGTTTGGTGTGTGATCCAGATTCAGAATTCTCTTCCCAATCTTCTCAATTATGAATATGCTTTGGAATTTAATGTACATCAGTCGTTTCATCCTCCTGAACGATAAAGTTAGTTTCATATGTGATGCTAAATATCAATTATTCGATATGTTAATATAAATTTGTTAAAAGAAAAACTATCCAAACTAAGGCAAGAAATTATTCAATTTACAAATTTATGTACATGTGGTTTTAGCTCTAACACTTTAACATAGTAGCCCGATTTCTTAAACATCTTAACAGTTCAATTTCTAGTGTGTGGCAGTAAAAAAAAAATAATTAAAAACAAGTATAATAATTGAAGAAGTGAAAAAGATACTATGTGATTCAAAACAAGAAAACATCACAAAACCCTACGAATTTTTTGGTAGGTTGATATTTTTACCAGTTATTTATGAAAATTTGACAAAAAATATAAATAGAAGAAAATTGATAGAAATTTTCTTATAAAAAAGTGCAATAAGAAATTTCTTACCAATATCCTACAACACATTTATTCGTAAAAATATTTGGTAGGTAATAAGTTAGAATCTGGTTAAAAACATTTACTGTGAGAATGGTAAGAATTCCATAGAAATTTCATACTATTCTTCTACAAAACTAAATTTATAATTTAATTATAAGAACTTGGTAGAACATATTATAAATTAAATTATTTCAAAAAATTATTTTTCTTAAGAAATCAGTTCAAAATTTCTTATCATTTTCATACAAAACTTATATATATATTGTCGCCATTAAAATTGATTAAGATGAACCTGAGAGTATTTAATTATAGGGCTTCTTGCTAAACTAGACCCTTATTTGAAGTCAATTCCAAAACTAGATCCCTCTTCCTTTTTTTTTCAAAATGCCTTAAAATACCCTTCTCAGCTTCTTTTTTTCACAAAAATACATAGCGCAAACTTCTCCTGTAAAGTCTATTAGCTGGGTTTGAAAAACAACAACCCAAAGATTCTCACGTAATAACGAAAATGTCATCATCTTCAATAGTTCCCAACCACACTTACCAAACAAAATTGAGCTCTCAATACTTCAAATAACCGAATTAAGTGATGTTAATGCTTTAAAACTGAGTTAAAAGCTCCATTTTTGTCGATCTCTTCTCTCATTTCAACCATTTAACTCTATAATATCGTTTTCAATATTTACCATCCATATATCTTGCGATTTACTAAGATTCGAGCATAATAACGCTTGGGTTGCTTGGGGTATTGTTGGCGTGATCAGTTTCTTGGCCGTTTAAGAAGTTAAACACAAGCTCAAACGCGAATCTTGGTAATTTTTGCTTCATTTTCTCCGATTTTCCAGAAGGCAGACTTCATGGGTGAAGTCTCAATAGTCAACTGGGGGTTAGTTTTGCAATTGACTTTTTGGTTCTCAGACTTCACGATTGAACCACGATGAAGTCTGAAGTTCTCCTTTGAAAACAAAAAACGGTGTTTAGACTTCACCGTCGAAGTCTGGTTACAAGGGGTCTAGTTTTGCAATTGACCGTTAAGTCTGACTTTGTACAAAGACTTCTTTTGTGAAGTCTGCGAAAAAAGGCGGTTAGTTTTGCAATGACCGGAACGAAGACTTTTTATCGAGATTTCATTTGAGAAGTCTGCGTGAAAAGAGGTTAGTTTTGCATTTGACCGAATTCCGAAACATTGACTATTGGTAGACTTCTCGTATGAAGTCTACAACCATCAGTAATTCTGGAATTTAAAAAATAAAATTTTTTGGTCAATTGCAAAAGTAACCCTTTTCTACATAGACTTCTCATGAGAATTCTGCGTGTAAAAGTCAAACTCTGGTCAATTGCAAAACTATACGCTACTTTATGGGTAGACTTCGCCGAAAAAGTCTTTGAAGGCAAAAAAGTTTCATCGAGGAAGTCTAATTACATAATAGATTTCACAGGCACAGTCTATTACCAAAAAAACTTTCTAGATGAAGTCTACTAAAAAAGTCAAAATTGTGGTCAATTGCAAAACTAGACCCTAAACTGGTATAGACTTCTCTGACGAAGTCTCCTTATGTAGCAGACTTCGCCTGTGAAGTCTGCTCAAAAAGTCAAAATCTGAACAATTGCAAAATTAGACCCGTACTTCATACATTCACGGGCGAAGTCTGCAATTCAGATCTCCAGATAGCAAAGCAGACTTAATCGAAGAAGTCTACTAAGAGACTTCGCCTGTGAAGTCTCTAATGATAATTTTAGTAAAAATGCAATTTTAGCCTATTTGCAATTAGTTTTTTTTTTCTTGACCTAACATGTGTGTTACGTATGGCTTTTGATGTTTTAGAAATTTGAACTATTTTAATCGCATAATTATTTATATATATTTTTTTTTAATTTATTAGGTATTTAGGTTATAAATTTAGACTTCACGGGCGAAGTCATTTCAGATAGCAAAGCAGACTTCATCGAATAAGTCTACTAAGAGACTTCGCCTGTGAAGTCTCTAATGATAATAAGTGAAGTCCTATGATAATTTCAGTAAAAATGCAATTTTAGCCTATTTGTAATTAGTTTTTTTTTTCTTGTCCTAACATGTGTGTTACGTATGGCTTTTGATGTTTTAGAAATTTGAACTATTTTAATCGCATAATTATTTTTATATATTTTTTCTTAACTTATTAGGTGTTTAGGTTATAAATTTAGACTTCACAGAGGATGTTTGTGCGTAGACTTCGTTTGAGAAGTCTCTTGCACTATTTTTTTTAAAAATGGATTTGTATCATAAATAATTTGCATTTTTGAGATTTTAATTTTTACATGTGTATTAGTTATTGTTGTTGTTTATGTATGAATTTCACATCTCAATGTCTTATATTCTATCTTAAATCGATTTTATGAATTTCTGATAATTATTTTTCAACAGACTTCATCTTTGAAGTCTACTGTCAAACAAACTAACAGTTTGCATTTGTGTTGTTTCAAATGTTTTTTAGAAAATGGTTCATATACCTGCTGTCTATGGAGAATGGGTGATGAGAGACTGTAAGTGGCATTTTGAGGTGGATAATCCAAAGGAGGGAGAATGTTTTTCTTGAGTGATTCTTGTATACACCGTGAACTCATTGAGATGACACCAGCAGACTATGAGCTGGACAAGAACGACTTCGTCGAGTTAACTTACTCGTTGCCGAATTCAATGTTGCAACTAACGGACTCGGATTATCCTACACCACCTATGCATGTCTCAAATGATAGACAAGTGCGGTCCTTGGTTGAGTTATGTAAAACGCATGCTGTAAGCCTTTGTGTCTCGAGTCGTTTTGGTATGGCTAGTGGCAATGAGGTTGCTGGTGAAAATGTTGACGAAGACCTTGAGGATGTAGAAGAGTTTGAAGATGAAGATATGGATATATCTGATGGTGGTGAGGTTAACTTCAACGACGATGGTGATGATGATGATGATGATGCGGAAGAATCTCATGCTGGTGAGGTTAAAGAAGAATACCTTGAGGATTATACTGTGTATGGGAAAGTTAATGATGAGGATGGTAGTGAAAATGATGATGATGATAATACGTGTCATGTTGCGGAAGGTGGCTTTGTTGGTGAAGGCCCAAGATCAAACATGACATGGTCAGATGGTATCTATACAACTGAGAGTTTTCCTACAATGTATGCGCTTGTATCCAAGCTGCGGTTGACGGCTATAATGTCAAAATTCACGTTCAAAGTGCATAAGTCTACACAAAAGTTGTTTGTAGCCATCTGCGGTGTGAAAGGATGCGGACCGAATTTTTCAGCGCAAACGTCATGCTCCGAGATATATTGCTAAACTATTATATGATGAATAGGGAACAATCGATGGAGTAACGCTGAATATGATTAGATCTGAAATGAAGAATAAATATGGTATGCAGATGAATTATACCACTTCCTGTAGAGCTTTAATATTTGCACAACACTTGGTGAGGGGAACAGCGGAAGATAGATATGAGCAGCTGCCGTCTTATCTCTATCGCATCGGGCTAGCCAATCCCGAAACTGTCACTGATCTTGTGATTGATGATCAAAACTGATTCAAATATCTGTTTATGGCTCTTGGAGCCTCTATTACCGATTTTCAGTTTCTGAGAAGAGTTATGGTGGTGGATGGGTGGATGGGAAGTATGGTGGAGTTATGCTAGTGGCTTGCGGCCAGGACGGGAATTTCCAAATGTTCCCGGTAGCTTTTGCTATTGTAGACTCTGAAAATGATGAATCATGGCAATGGTTTTTCACTAAGTTGAGTGGATGTGTCTTCGATCAATTTCCTTTGGTCATAGTGTCCGACAGGCACGCCTCGATTAAGAATGCCATTGAAACTGTTATTCTATGGGCAACAAGAGGGATATGTTATTATCACCTACAAAATAACATAATAACGAAGTACAAGGGAAAGCAACTTATGTACTTAGTGAGAGGGGCTGCGTATGCATATACGCATTATGATTTTAATAGATACATGGACACCTTACGTGAGACGAAGCCCAATCTTGCAGCTTACTTGGAGAACGCATATGTGAAACTATGGGCCCGCGTTCACTTTCAAGGAGAACGATACAACATATAAACGAGCAACATTGCTGAATCGATAAACTCCGAACTTAAGCCAGCTCAAGGATTTCCCATACCCTTTGTTTTGGAATTCATATGAGAGAAGCTAAGAAGATGGTTTTTTAAAAGGCGAAGACGCTATCAGTCTCACAACCAAACATAGCAAGGGAGTTGAATATTTGCTAACTATTCGTCAGCATTATGCTGACCAGATGACTGTCGAACGCATATACGGTTGGCGATTTAACATGACGGGAGGACATAGAGATTGTATCATTGATTTCCAACATCGAACATGTGGATGTGGAGTGTATGATGTTGAGAAAATACCTTGCTCGCATGCCATTGCTACTGCTCCTGAGCCTAAACACTACAAGAAAACAGGCTATTTGCGATGGAAATATACCTCGCAATTCCGTCGCAAATGGCCTTTCGCGATGGATTTGCGAGACGCACTATTCCGTCGCAAATCCCGTCTCGCAAATCAATTTTCGTAGCAAATCCCTCGCAAATTTGCGAGGGAAAAACGTGGTTGCTATCTCGTCACAAAAATAACCCGGCAATATCGTCGCAAAATTGCGACGGAAGTGCGTGAACGCACTGTTCATCGCAAAAGTTTCATCGCAAATTCGAAGCAAAATGCGGTACTAATCTTTCCTGCAAACGCGTCGCAAATCTTGCTTCGGATTTGCGAGGAAACTTTGCTACGAAATTGCGTGGATATAGTTCTTAGTGGGGTCGCAATTCTCTCGCAATTTGCGATGGAATTGCGTGGGTCTGGTTCTTATTTCCCTCGCAAAGCCGTCGCAATTTACGAGGGAATTGCGGCGGCATCCGATTTATATAATTAGTAAAAATTTTAATTAAACAATAATTAATAATTAAAAATTTAAAAATTATAATTAAATTTTTTTTTTCAAAATTCAAATTTTATAAAAATAATCTGTTCAAACATTAAAAGAAACTAAATTGTATCATATATAAGGAAAACTAAAATTGAACAGATGGACTGGATCCAGTTCCGGTTCCGGTCCCGGTTCCGGTCCCGGTTCCGGTCTCGGTCTTACTGGTAGATGCGTCTCCAGGGTCCTGAAACATCTGTGCAAGAATCGGATCCTTTGTGGCCAAATAGCTGAACATCTGATTGAACCTCGAGATCTTCTCCGACTGAGTCACGATCAGCTGGGCCTGCGATTCAATGATACCCTGGAAGTAGGCGGCGGACTCTGCTTCTGCTGCTCTCGAGGAAGAAGAAGTACACGAGTCGATCTGCGATTGCAGAGAACCGACTCCGTAAATTCTCTTTTTTTTACGGGGAGCGACCTGAAAATTAAGAATACGTTTAATTAGTTGAAATTACTGTAAAAAATAAATATAGAACATCAATATTCATACCTCGGTAAAGATCTTGTTCTTCACGGCGGGAGTCAAAGGGGTAGATGCGCTCTCATCGCCCTCAGAATGCTGAGTCAACTCCTGCATCTTGGAAGTGACTTCATTGTAGATCCTCTCAGACTTCTTGTCGACAAAAGTCCCATCTGGTCGCCTCTTTGTCTCCTCGAGGACAGCTAGCAAATCCGGGATCGAATCTCCGCGATCCTTTGCATGATTTATTTTTTTATAAATATCACAATAAAATTTAATTAATTATTAGAATTTAATTAATTAAAATAAATGAAAAACTTACGATTTTCCGTGAGCGGGCAAGGTAGGAAAGCTGTCCAGACCGATGCTTGGGATACCCGTCCCCATCAGGATCAGCGTACCGGGCCGCCCGACTGTTAGCGCTCTTGATCTCGCTCGCCGGATCCTGCCAATACGCCACAAGGCCTGGCCAGACAGTTGGATCAAACCACCTAGGCATCGCAAGGTCGCCTTCTTTCTTCCACTTCTTCTTCCACCGTCCCACCTGGTTGGCCATGCGTTCCTTCAACTTCGCGTCAAACTCCTTTCGAACCTTGCTCGTAATACTGTACTCCCAATGATAGGTTTGCTACATAAAAAAAAATTTATCATGAAAAATTCAAACAATAAGTGATATAAATTATAAAATAATTAATTTTAAATATTAAAAAACTTACAACAAAAGTTTGAAACCACCGT